>NW_026471208.1:0-13152 GCF_026875155.1 Cherax quadricarinatus | reverse complement strand
ATTTTTGTGTCCCTGATTGGGGTGGTTGTGGCATGATGGTGGTGTTGTGTGGCATGATGGTGGTGTTGTGTGCCTGATGGTGGTGCTGTGTGCATGATGGTGGTACTGTGTGCATGATGGTGGTGTTGTGTGCATGATGGTGGTGTTGTGTGCATGATGGTGGTGTTGTGTGCATGATGGTGGTGTTGTGTGCATGATGGTGGTGCCTCTGATCTGTGCATCACTTGAGCATCTGATGCTGTGCATCATTGGCACTGATCGTGCATCACTTGTGCATTGATCTGTGCAACACTTGAGCATCTGATCTGTGATACTTCAGCCATCTGATCGTGGCATACTTCAGCATTGATTGTGCATCACTTGGAGCCATCTGTCTGTGCATCACTTGAGCATCTGATCTGTGCATCCCTTGAGCTATGATCTGTGCATCACGAGAGCCATCTGATCTGTGCATCACTTGAGCCATCTGATCTGTGCATCACAGATGCCATCTGATCTGGGCATCACGAGAGCATTGATCTGTGCATCACTTTCCATCTGATCTGTGCATCACTTGAGCCATCTGATCTGTGCATAACTTGAGCCATCTGATATGTGCATCAACTTGAGCCATCTGATCTGTGCATCACTTGAGCCATCTGATCTGTGCTCACTTGGAGCATCTGATCTGGCATTCACTTGAGCCATTCTGATCTGTGCATCACTTGAGCCATCTGATCTGGCATTACTAGAGCCATCTGATCTGTGCATCACTTGAGCCATCTGATCTGGGACATTACTAGAGCATCTGATTCTGTGGCATCACTTGTGCCATCTGATCTGTGCATCACTTGAGCCATCTGATCTGTGCATCACTTGAGGCCATCTGATCATGTGCATCGACTTGAGCCATCTGATCTGTGCATCACTTGAGGCCATCTGATGCTGTGCATCACTTGAGCATCATCTGCATCTGTGGCATCACTTGAGCCATCTGTCTGTGCATCACTTGAGCCATCTGATCTGTGCAATTACGAGAGCCATTGATGTGTGCATCACGAGCCATCTGATCTGTGCATTCACTTGAGGCATCTGATCTTTGTATCACTTGAGCCATCTGATCTGTGCATCACTTGAGCCATCTGATCTGTGGCATCACTTGAGCCATCTGATCTGAGCATCACTTGAGCCATCTGATCTGTGTATCACGAGAGCCATCTGATGTGGGCATCACGAGCCATTTGATCTGTGTCATCACTTGTGCCATCTAATCTGTGCATCACTTGGAGCCATCTGATCTGTGCATCACGAGAGCCATCTGATCTGTGCATCACTTGAGCCATCTGATGTGTGCATCACGAGAGCCATCTGATCTGTGCATCACTTGAGCCATCTGATCTGTGCATCACTTGAGCTATCTGATCTGTGCATCACTTGAGCCATCTGATCTTGTGCATCACTTGAGCCATCTGATCTGAGCATCACTTGAGCCATCTGATCTGTGTATCACGAGAACCATCTGATCTGGGCATCACGAGAGCCATTTGATCTGTGTATCACTTGTGCCATCTAATCTGTGCATCACTTGAGCCATCTGATCTGTGCATCACGAGAGCCATCTGATTCTGTGCATCACTTGAGCCATCTGATCTGAGCATCACTTGAGCCATCTGATCTGTGTATCACGAGAGCCATCTGATCTGGGCATCACGAGCATTTGATCTGTGTATCACTTGTGCCATCTGATCTGTGCATCACTTGAGCCATCTGATCTGTGCATCACTTGAGCCATCTGATCTGTGCATCACTTGAGCCATCTGATATGTGCATCACTTGAGCCATCTGATCTGTGCATCACTTGAGCCATCTGATCTGGGCATTACTAGAGCCATCTGATCTGTGCATCACTTGAGCCATCTGATCTGTGCATCACTTGAGCCATCTGATCTGGGCATTACTAGAGGCATCTGATCTGTGCATCACTTGTGCCATCTGATCTGTGCATCACTTGAGCCATCTGATCTGTGCATCACTTGAGCCATCTGATCTGTGCATCACTTGAGCCATCTGATCTGTGCATCACTTGAGCCGTCTGATCTGTGCATCACTTGAGCCATCTGATCTGTACATCACTTGAGCCATCTGATCTGTGCATCACGAGAGCCATCTGATCTGGGCATCACGAAAGCCATCTGATCTGTGCATCACGAGAGCCTTCTGATATGTGCATCACTTGAGCCATCTGATCTGTGCATCACTTGAGCCATCTGATCTGTGCATCACTTGAGCCATCTGATCTGTGCATCACTTGAGCCATCTGATCTGTGCATCACTTGAGCCATCTGATCTGAGCATCACTTGAGCCATCTGATCTGTGCATCACTTGAGCCATCTGATGAGTGCATCACTTGAGCCATCTGATCTGTGCATCACTTGAGCCATCTGATCTGTGCATCACTTGAGCCATCTGATCTGGGCATTACTAGAGCCATCTGATCTGTGCATCACTTGAGCCATCTGATCTGTGCATCACTTGAGCCATCTGCTCTGTGCATCACTTGTGCCATCTGATCTGTGCATCACTTGAGCCATCTGATCTGTGCAATCACTTGTACCATCTGATCTGTGCATCACTTGAGCCATCTGATCTGTGCATCACTTGTGGCCATCTGATCTGTGCATCACTTGAGCCATCTGATCTGTGCATCACTTGAGCCATCTGATCTGTGCATCACTTGAGCCATCTGATCTTGTGGACAACTCCTGATTAATTAATCTTTGACATATCGCCGCATCTCTGGTGTTTATATCAGAAATGTCGTCTAAGTTTAGATTTGAAGCATCAGAAGTCATTACACATACATTAATCTCAAAGCGTAAGACCAGTATGTCTTCAGCAGAGTATCTTTCAAAGGATCACTTGACCTGGTCTCATATATATGAGGACTTCTTTCCAACTCCTTAAGAGGGTGTGGCATGCAAGAGTACGTAACCTTTATTCAGCGCATGTACACACCCTCATTTACAGGCTATCTCCTCCAACCAGAGAACCAGGGGACTGAGGGTTGACGATGGGGCCGCGTCGTTCAACCAGTACCCAGGTTCCAGCCAATGAGAAGATGGTTTTGGCAATCGCAGAGGTTATGTGGGTTACCACTCACCTGTTGCCCTTGTCATTCCATTCTAGAGCTGGTTGAAGCACGGTCTGCTCTCTAGTGGCTTCTATTCTGCCTTGCTTACCGTGGAGTGCACTAATACCTAGTGTTGAACATAGTGTATATAGTGTACATACTTCTGTTCTAAATTGGTGAAGGATAATATAAGTCAAAAGTTTTCTGCTGTGTTTATTTTGCTCCATTTACACCCAGGATAACAGGCCTTTTGGACTCCTGGGTTGTAATAGAGGGTTTTAAACAGACTGAAAATATTTGCATTTTATCTGTGCTAATGAGAGTGTAATTATTTATATAATCTCAGTATTATTCAGTAACCTAATAAGAAATTAAGGTCTTCAAAAATGTTTAAAAATGGTTTTAGAAAAATTATTAATTCTGGGTGAAAGGGTAGGTCTTTAATTTACCATAAATATTAATTGTTTAATCCACTTTATTATATATATCTTATATATTCTTTTACAAGGTTTGTTCCACGAGGCACAGTACTCGCTCCCATTCTATTTCCCATCCTTAATCTGACATAGATAAAGATGTCTTCCTTTGTGGATGACACACGAATTGTCATGACAGTGTTCTCCACATCAGGGTGTGCAACAAATTCTAACCATACAATAGTGAAAATGTGATGTGAAGGCTGGAATACTGCTGTACACTAACTGCCCCCTTCATTTGCTGGCCACTGACACACATAAGTACGATAAAACACCTAAATTACTGCTAACGGTTGAAGTCCCTTGATCTGTATTCCCTAGAAGGCAGGCGAGAGAGATATATGATAATAAACACTTGGAAAATCGTAGAGTGATTAGCACCAAATCTACACACGAAAATCACTCCTTATGAAAGCAAAAGACTTCGGTAGGAGATGCAACCATTCCCCCCAATGAAAAGCAGGGGCGCCACGAGTACACTGAGAGACAGCACAATAAGTGTCAGGGGCCCAAGACTGTTCAACTGCCTCCCAACATACATAAGGGCTGTCTTGAAGAACGCGCTGGACACACACCTAAAGTCAGTGCCTGATCAGCCGGGCTGTGGCTCGTACGTCGGTTTACGTGCGACCAACAGTAATAGCCTGGTTGATCAGACCCTGATCCACCATGAGGCCTGGTCGCAGGACCGGGCCGCGGAAAGCGTTGATCCCCGAAACCATTTGCAGGTAAACTCCAGATTAATGTCTCAATAATTGTTCAGTGGTTGACAGAAATGACTGGTCTGTAGTTGCTGATTTCTACTCTGCTCTTTTTTTTTTTTTGTAAAAAAAAGGGAATTTTACTTTTTCTCCAAGGGGGGCCTTTTTTTCCCATTTGCTGGGCAGGGGGCTGAAAGAGGGGAGGAGTTAGGGGTTGTTTGCAAAGGTTTTGGTCTGCCCCATCCAGGGCAAAAATAAAAACCCCTTCAGTCACCGGGTTTCCCGGCTGGTTGGGGGGGGGGGTTTAAGCCTGAAAAGGGAGGGGTTTTTCATCCCGGCCCAAAAAAAAGGGTTTTACTTTACTTTTTTGGGCATCCCCAAAACCCCTTCTAAAAAAAGGGCCAAACCCTTTTTTTAAAAGTAAGCGGGGAATAGGCCCCCCTTTTCCCCAGGGGGAAAAAGGAAAAGGGGTTTTTTTTGGGAAAAGGGGGAACCCCAGTTTTTCGAAAGTTTTTAAAAACGAAAAGCATTGGTCAAAAGGGAAAAAACTTTTTGGGTTCCCCGGATAACAGTGGGGGGGAAAACTTTGGGGAAAGGGGGGGAGTGCAACAACCACAGCGGGGCGGGGCGGGGGCCAAACGTTAAGGGGTTTTGCTATTTAGGGGGAAAGGTGGGGGAGTAAAGGGCCGCCCGGGTTTAAATTTGAAACTAAAAAACCCGCGTGGTATTGTAGGGGGGGGAAACGTATGGGGGGGAAATTTCACCTTTTTAGTTTTCATAAAAAACTTCCCCCAACCTGCGTTAAAAAAACTCCCCCCCTTAAATTTGGGGGAAACAAAAAAGAAAACCAAATTTTTTCAAAAACAAAAATTTTAAAAAAGGGGATTTTTAAGAAATTTAAAGGGGAAAAGGCCCTCCAAATATAAAACCCAAAGGTCCCTAGAGAAACCTTTTTTGGGTTTTTCTGCGTAAAAAAGGGGGAAGGGGGAAAAAAAGGGGGAAACCCCGTAAAACGGGGGGAATTTTGGGGAAATTCAAAATTTTTACTCTGGGGGGGGGATTTTACGTTCTTTTTTTTCCCGCTTTTTTGGGCCCGGGTGGTATTTAGGGGGAAAAACGGGGGTTTAACAACGCCTTCGGGGTTTTCGTGGGATTTGGAACCCACTCAGGAGTTCCCCCGGGGAAAAAAAAAAACCTTTATTTTTTGGGCCAATTCGTCCCCCGTGGGCCTCCCTATTTCCTGGGGGGGGAAAAGGCTAATCTGGAATTTTTCCATACTTGGTAGTAATTTTTTTTAAAGGATTTAGGGTTTAATATTGGGGGGGATTTTGGGTAGGGTGGGAAGCAAAAATAAAATTCTACTGCAAAAAGCCCCCTTTGGGTTTGGAAAAAAAAAACGATTTTTTTAGCGGGGGGGTTAAAAAAAAAAAAACGGGGGTTTGCCCTTTGGGGGAGGGGGAATTTATAAAAAAACGGGGATTTATTTTTCCAGTTTTTTTTCCCCTTTTAAAGGGGGCCCGGGTTATGGGGGGGGGGGAAACGGTGTGGGCCCCGGACTGTCAATTTAGGGTTTTTTTGGGGGCCCCACCCTTTTCTCTTTTAAAACCCTTTTTCTGTATATAATATATTAAAATATTATTATTATTTTTAAAATAAAATTTTTATAATATATATATATATATATTAATAAATTATAATTTTATATATATATAAATATAAAAAATGCAAAAAGGGGATAAACAGAAAAATCGGGGTGATTTAAAAAAAATTAATTAAATTTGGGAATAAAAATTTGAATCTTTTTTTTCAAAAAAAAAACCCATTTTTGGGGGCCCCAAATAATAGGGGAATTTTTTCCTTTTTTGGTTTTTATAAAAAAATTGGGGACCCCCTTTTTTAAAATTTAAATTTAAAAAATTTGGGGGGTTAAATTTTTAATTTTAAATCCCACGGGGGAAAAAAATAAATACCCTTGGGGGGGGGATTTTTTCCAAAGGACCTGCCCAATTTGGCTCCCCGGCGCACGTTTTTAAACCTTTTTGGGGGGTTTCTGATAGTGGGGTCCCTGGGCCGACCCCTTATATAGCTTTTTTTGGATGCTTTCACTTTATATTCCTTGATAATGTGGTATTCACGAAAGCGCTTGGAATTTCTCTATTCTTTCGAGTGGTTTTTTTTTGGCATATATATATATAAAATCGGTAAAGGGGAGACTCGAACCAAACCAAACCTTTGGGGAAAAAGGTACGCAGTGTTTTTCCAATTTTACCCACACTGGACAATTTTTGGCGTTAGCAGCGCAACCGTTTGACCCAAAGGGCCAGCCATTTTTTTCGGGGAGAAGGTTTAAACATTTTTTCCCATCTCACCCCCTGAACTTTCGGGCCTTACTAGGTTTTTGAACAATGAAAGGGAAATATATATTTATATATAAAATTTAAAATATATATAATATATATATATTTTAAAATATATATTATATAAATATATATATAAAATATAGGTATAGGTTGGTAGACAGCAACCACCCAGGGAATTACTACCGCCCTGCCGATAAATTTTAAACAAAAACCCGTAACGGGTTTTTGCATGAGGGTTTGGATTGCGGGTTTTCTTTTTCTGTCTCAAAAAAAACACGCTAAAAAGGGGGATATCTTGAAAATTACCCCTATTTAAAACCCTTTGGTAAACACTTTCCACGGGACACCCCACATGCATATATATCAAAACAACCACTAAAAGAATAGAAAAATTCCAAGCGCTTTCGTGACTACTCACTTTAAAAAGGGTAGTCACGAAAGCGTTTGGAATTTCTTAATTCTTTCAGAGTGGTTTTTTTGGGCATATTTTTAATTTCCTGTTTACTGTGCCTTATTGTTTCATGCATGCATATATATATATATAAATATTATATATATATATATAAAAATATATAAAATATTATTTTTATATTAAAATTTTTAACATCTAGGTTTTTCTCCTTTTTTCTAAATAGTTCTTGTTTTCTTTATTTCTTTATTGCCCGGGGGGGAAAAGGGGAAAAAGAATCTTTCCTCCGTAAGCCCCCCCTGGTCGTATGAGGCGACTAAAATCCCGGGAGCAAGGGGGTAGTCCCCCTTTTTCCTGTAAAAATTTTACTAAAAAAAGAAGAAAAAAAAACTTAAATAAAACGGGGATGTTTAAATGGCGTGGTGCAGTGGGGATGACAAAAAACAGATAAATTTGCTGATGTTATGAAGGGAAAAGAAGTTGGATTTTTTCCCCACCCCCCCTAAGGGGAAAAAAAAGCTGAAGGGGGTAGGGGATTTTTCGGGGGGGGGAAAATAAATGGGATTAAATCGGGAGTATCTGAGAAAAGTTAGAGAAAAGGGAAAGGGGTAGCTTTAATGTTGAATAAACAGTTATGGAAAAAAAAAAAGAAAAGGAATAGGATGTGAAAAATTAAAGAATTATGTGGATTAAAAGTAATGGTTGGAGGGCGAGAAGGGGGTTTCATAAAAAGGGCGTGTATGCCCCTGGAGAAGAGGGGGAAAGCAGGGAGAGAGGGAATTTTGGGTTGGGGATGTTAAAATTTAAAAGTAAGGAGCCTTTGAACCAATTTAGAGAGTAATTGTGGTAGGGACCTGAATGCTAAAGTAGGAGAAACTTTTTGGGGGGGGTGTGGGAGGTAAGTTTTAAAGGGGGCCAGGTGTAAATGATAATGGGAACCCCTTTTATTGAAAATTTTTATAGAAAGGAGTTTAGTTTAGGTAATACATATTTTTAAAAAAAAGGGATAAAAAAAGTATACAAGATTTGATGTAGGGCGAAATGACAGTAAAATTTGTTGGGAATTTTTTGTATTTGGGGAGATAAAAGACGTTAAAAAAAACTTAGGGTGTACCCTGTTTTTAGAGGGGCCCCCCGATATATCAGATCAAATTTTCAAATTTTAGCTACACTTTAGAGTAAAAGGTAAATGGGAAACAAGGAGAATACAAGCATCAGGGAAGGAGAGGGAAGGTTTTTAAAACTAAAAGGGAGGGGAGTTAGGGGAAGAATTTTAAAACCCGTATTTTTAGGATAAAGGGCTAATGAGAGCCAAAAGGGAATGGGGGCGAAGAAAGGGTTTGGGGGAAAGGTTTAAAAAATTTGTGTTAGAGTGTTCAGCCAAAAATTTTTGGTTACAGGAAAAATGGGGGGGGGAGGGAAGAGGACGATTTGGGGGAATGAAGGGTGTAAAGAGGAATAAAGGAAAAAAAGTTGATATGAGAAAGTTTTTACCCAAAATAGAAGTGATTTCAAGGAGGGAAGGTATAGGAGAAAAAGGGGAGAGGTTAAGAGAGTGGGGAAGCAAATTAAAAAAAGAGCCAAAAGAGAGGGGTGGGTGAATTTTTATCAACAAAATTTTTTTGAAAATTAAAAAAAAGTTTTGGGGTGAGATTAACAAGTTAAAAAAAGGGCCCAGAGAACAAATGGATTTGTCATTAAACCTAGGAAGGGGAGTTTTTTAAAGGGGAATTAAAGGGATTGGGAAAAAATTTGGGGGGGAAAAATTTTGGGGGAATTGTTTAAAAAATTTATGAAGATAGGGGAAACTGTTTATTTCGTGTATAGGGCAATGGAATAACATCTTGTTTGGAGTGGAGGGAAGGGCAGTTGGAGTGTGGGGGAAATTGTGAGGCAGTGGGGAAAAAAAAAGGGGGTAAAACAGCAGGGATTGAAGGGGTAAAGTTGAAATGTTAAAAGCAGGTGGGAAAATAGTTTTTTGGGGTGGTTGGGGGCAATTATTTAATAAATTATGGATGGGGGGTAAGGTACCCAGGGAATTTGGGAGAGAGCATGCATTTGTTCCTTTGTAAAAAAGGCAAAGGGGGGTAAAAAAAGAGTGCAAAATTTTTAGGGGGATAAGTCTGTTGAGTATACCTTTGGTAAAAATGTATGGTAGCGTTATTATTGAAAGAATTAAGAGTAAAACGGAAATAGGATAGCAGTGAACAAGGAGGGTTTTTGGAAAAAGGGAGGGGGTGTGTTGGGGCCAGGTGTTTTTTCCCGTGAAAATAAAAGGGAACAGTATTTAGATTTAAGGGGTAAAAAAGGTCTTTGTGGATTTAAGGATTTTGGAAAAAAGGGGTAAACAAGGGGGATAAAGGGGGGGAAAGTGGCCCGAAAGTTGCAGGTGATGGTGTAGGAGGGTTTTTGGGACTGAAAGCCCGTGAAGATTTTTTTGAGGATAAATGAGGCTCAATTAGAGTATGTAGGAAAGAGGGAAATTATTTCCCCGAAAAAATAGGCCTTAGACAAGGATGTGTGATGTCCCCCCGTGGTTTTTTAATATATTTTAGATGGGGGTTTTAAGGGAAAAAAATGCGAGTGTCATGGCAAGAAAGGGGTGGAGTTAAAAAGAAAAAAGAACACACATAAAGTGGGGGGTTTTTCCCCAGTTGCTCTTTTTCTGATGACACTGTGCCTTTTTGGGGGGATTCTGAAAAGAAGTTGCAGAGATTGGGGGATGAAATTTTGGGAGGGTGTGGGAAAAGAAGAAAAATTTAAAAAGGAAAACGGGAAAAAGGGAAGGGTTAAAGAGGATAACAAAAAAGGGGTTTGGTGATGAAAATTGGATATCAGATTGGAGGGAAAAAGGTATGGAGGGGGAATGTAAATTAATATTTGGGAGTGGACGTGTCAGCGGGGGGGGTCTATGAAAAATGAGGGGAATCAAAAGAATTGATGAGGGGGAAAAGGGGGAGTGGTGTATTAGGAGTCCCTTTTTAGGCAAAGAAGGGGGAAAGTATGAAGTATAGGTTTTTTTCCCAACCCCCCTTATAAAAAGGGTGTGAACCTGGGGATTAATGTTGGGAGCGAGGAGAAAGGGGGAGGGCAGTGGAGAAAAAATGGCTGAGGGCCCAAAGTTTGGTGTGAAAATAATGCAGAGAATTCGTTTGTTTTGGGAATTAGGGGGAGGTGCGGGGTTACCAAAAAAAATTGTCCAGAGGGGTGAGGAAAACGTTGAGGGTTCGGACATGGGAGAGAGAAAGGAAAACGAAAAAGAGTGTATTTAAACCAACCCATTTTTAAAGCAAAACAACGTTCTGGCCTTAAACTGTATTGGGGGGGTTTTTTCCCCTCATCCCCAACCTATTACCAAATCATACTTTCCCATATCCTTTTCCCGAATCTGAATTTTTTCCCAAATTAAAAAAAACCCTTGCTGCGAGTCCTGTTTTAGGCTAGATATTTTCAGCACACTATTTACAACCCCTTTATTTATTCCTGTCTACCCCTTTATACACCTCAAAACATATCCCCCCCAATTCTACTTTTTTACTAGAATGCAGATTTTAGGGCCCCTTTGTCTATCCCCATTTGGGAAAGGGTTTTTGATCATGGGATCAACCCTTTTTCATCCTCCTTTGTACATTTTCCAGACATTATATCCATCTGTAATACGGTGACCAAAAAATGTGCAGAAAAATCTAAATGAGGCCTTTAAACCCAAAGGGTGTAAGAGTTGAAGAACAACCTGAGGACTTTTAATTTTTTTATGCTTCTTTATATGAAACCAAGGATTCTAAATTTGCTTTTTTTTGCGAACCCCTCAAGGAAGGCCCCCTTGACGCTGGTGAGGGGCTCTTTATCTAGGGGAAATTGGATCTGTGCTCCAGTTGGATCTGTGCTCCAGTTCCCCGAAATTAAAACCTGAATGCCCTTCCATCCCCCCATAGGCGCTGTTTTTAATCCTACGGGTTTTTTTGCTTCCCCCTTGATTAAAATAAAATAATTTATTGCGGGAAAACTTATCAACTGTTGTCTTGGGTTTCAGGAAATTTCGCTAACCCGAACCCCCTAAATCTTTTTCGCAAAAACCCTAAAAATTTTAAAATCTAAAATTTTTTAGTTTATATATGGCATGGTTTTTTTTGGTCCAAATTTAGAACTTTGCATTTGGGCTATATTAAACTGCATCTGCCCCTTTCTCCCACCACTGCATCAGTCTATTTAAAACTTCCCTGGGGTGCTCGAAAGTCCTCGTTTAGAATTTTTCCCACGGCCATTCTGGGGTCATCGGCAAACTTGCCGATTCGCCTTTTTTTTGCCCCCATCTATGTCGTTTACGTTTGATTGGGAACAGCAGGGGCCCCAAAACTACCCCTGTGGAAACACCGCTCGGACGTTTCCCCCCTCTGATTTCTCCCCAAATTTTTGCAAAAACTCTTGCTGCCTATTTGTCAAAACCCGCCCTAATCCCGGAAAAATTTCTCCTCCATTCCAAAGTGCCTTAAATTTTTCCCCAATAGTCTTGAAAGTGGGACCCTGGGCAAAAAACCCTTTTTGAAGTCCTTTTACCAATACATATCAAAATTCCCCTGATCTTCCTCCTCCAAAAAACCTTAGTGAAGCAAAGCAGGGGGTGAGATGGGAAATACCTAACCCCACCCGGCTGAATGCTGGCTGCCTTTGGGTTTAAAAAGGCTAACGGGTTTGGGGGGACGTCAAGGGGATTGGTTCCCGTTGGTATGGTGGTTAGGGGCCCCCAAAGGAACCCTTTTCCCCAAGGTTCGTAGGTTTGAGCTTTTTCGCAGTGATTAGTGTTTGGGGAAATTAATGTATATATATATATATAAAACCAAAGCCAGCCCAAACGTCAACCCATGCGTTTTGGCCCGCCTCAAAGGTGAGAGAAAACGCATGACGCTTTAGACCACTAGACAACAAAATCCTTAATTAACAATGGTGCATCCAGCCAAGCTATATGGTGTACCCACACTCGAAGGACATACGATAGTGTGGACGCCTCTGAGCAGTGTTGTTATTGATCAATACCAGTTGTTCTGTGGGTACAGTAATATAATGTACTGCTTGTTGAGTAGAGTAGAATAAAATTAGCTCAGAGGCGTCCACACCACCGTATGTCTTTCGATGGTGGGTACAACATCTAGCTTGGCTGGATGCACCATTGTTAAAGAGTCATGCGTTTTCTTTCACCATGAGGCGGGCCAAAACAGGATGGGTTCGACTCCTTGGCTAGTGGAGAGGGTTTCGGAAGTCAACACCCTTTCGGCCCAGTCTCAGACCAGATCTCGTGGTGGATCAGGGTCTAATCAACCAGCTGTCTAATTGCACGCCAGCTCTTACAGATGGCGTGCGGCCAGGAGTAATAACTGTCCGTACGCAAACTGACATGCGAACCACAGCCCGGCTGGTCAGGTACTGACTTAAGGTGCCTGTCTAGCTCCATCTTGAAGACAGCCAGAGGTCTATTGGTAATCCCCCTTATGTATGCTGTGAGGCAATTGAACAGTCCTGGGCCCCTGACACTTACTGTGCTGTCTCAGTGTACTTGTGGCGCCCCTGCCTTTCATTGGGGAAATGTTGCATCTCCTGCCGAATCTTTTGCGTTCACTGGGAATGATTTTCGTGTGTATGTATGGTACTAATCCCTCTACGATTTTCCAAGTGCATATTATAATGTATCTCGCCAAGCTCGTTCTGAAAGTTATTTCATCGAATCCTGCCACATGCAGTGGACAACGAAAGAGATTTGAAATGCTTAACAAATCTCTTTTGTTGTCCAATGCATGTGGCAGGATTCGATTAAATACTTTCAAAACAAGCTTGTGCCCGGGGTATGGTGCCCAGGAGTATGGTGCCCGGGGGTATGGAGAAACATCGTCTGGCTGCGGCTGGACAACCCATACTTATCTTGGGTCTAACTCCGTGGTACAGTACTGTGGACTCTGATAGAGAGTTTGCAGGCTCGAGTACTGCTGTGGACATATATATATATATATATTATATATATATATATATATATATATATATATATATATATATATATATATATTTATATATATATAATATTAATTTTATTTTTTTTTTTTTTTT
>NW_026471207.1:10000-11611 GCF_026875155.1 Cherax quadricarinatus | reverse complement strand
CGTCAAGCAGATGTGAGAAAATCTTCCCCCCCTCTGCCGTAAAAGCAATGTGAGATAATCTTGCAACCTCTGCCGTCAAGCAGATTGGATAATCTTGCAACCTCTGCCGTAAAGAGATGGTAATCTTGCAACCTCTGCCGTCAAGCGATGTGAGATAATCTTGCAACCTCTGCCGTCAAGCAGATGTGAGATAATCTTGGGCAACCTCTTGCCGTCAAGCAGATGTGAGATAATCTTGCAACCTCTGCCGTCAAGCAGATGTGAGATAATCTTGCAAACCTCTGCCGTCAAGCAGATGTGAGATAATCTGCAACCTCTGCCGTCAAGCAGATGTGAGATAATCTTGCAACCTCTGCCGTCAAGCAGATGTTGAGATAAATCTTGCAACCTCTGCCGTCAAGCAGATGTGAGATAATCTTGCAACACTCTGCCGTCAAGCAGATGTGAGATAATCTTGCAACCTCTGCGTCAAGCAGATGTGAGATAATCTTGCAACCTCTGCCGTCAAGCAGATGTGAGATAATACTTGCAACCTCTGCCGTCAAGCAGATGTGAGATAATCTTGCAACCTCTGCCGTCAAGCAGATGTGAGATAATCTTGCAACCTCTGCCGTCAAGCAGATGTGAGATAATCTTGCAACCTCTGCCGTCAAGCAGATGTGAGATACTTGTAAGTTCCTGGAGAGTGAAACAATTCCACTGTTATATGTCACATCACTTGCAGGTGATTCCCTTTACGCAGTATATTCTTCTAACACTGTTACATGATTCCCTTGCATGAAGAAACAAGAAAATATCAACTACTGTTCAGCTCTCTCATCCTTATTGCTCGATATTTCATCTGAAAAATCCAGGAAAATGGCCTTATCAAAAGACTTAAAAATCTAGACAAGAATTATGCTAATCTGAGGCCCAATTATAAGAAAAAGTCGAATTTTCAGCGCCTGAGTGTGGTTGTAGGGGTCGATTCACAGCTCTAAGAGACTTATCATACCTCTTCTTAAAGCTATGTATGGATCCTACCTCTGCTATTTCACTTTCCAGATTATTCCACCCCTGACGACTTTAAGGGTAAAGAAATACTTCATGACATCCGTTTGACACATAATAGTTTTCAAATTCCAGTTGTGACACCTTGTTCTTGCTTCCCATCTCTGAAATATTCTAGCCCTGTCCACCTTGTTAATTCCTCTAAGTATTTTATACATCATTATCATATCCCTATCCCTCCTCTCTTCTAGTGTCATCAGGTTGAGTTTCCTTAACCTCTCCTAGTAAGGCATACCCTTTAGCTTCTGGATTAGTTTTGTTGCAAACTTTTGTACCTTCTCCAATTTCTTGACGTTGCTGACCAGGTGAGGATTCCATAATGGTGATAATGGTGTTGCGCACAGGCCTGTACTCACCTAATTGTACTCAACTAATGGTGGTTGCAGGGAACGAGACCCACCTCCTGGCCCCGCCTTTTCACTGGTGCGTGTGTGTGTGTGTGTGTGTGTGTGTGTGTGTGTGTGTGTGTGTGTGTGATTGTGTGTGTGTACTCACCTATTTGTACTCACCTATTTGTGGTTGCAGGGGTCGAGTCATAGCTCCTGGCCCCGCCTCCTCGCT
>NW_026471207.1:0-5000 GCF_026875155.1 Cherax quadricarinatus | reverse complement strand
GAAAGCCTTCACTGGACACATCCTTAATCTACAAAAAGAACACATTCCTCACCGGCAATATGTGACGAAGCCTACAGATCAGCCTTGGTTTGGCTTTCGTTGTAAGAGAGGCTGCTACTGCTAAGTACAAAGCATGGCGAAGGTATAAGAGACATCCTACCACCTATAACAGGAACTTGCACATGCAAGCCTGTAGGCATATGGGTGATGTTCAAAAGTGGGCCATTGCTAAATGGGAGGTGGACACTAAAAGAAAGTTAGCATCAGGTAGGGTAGGCTTCAAAACCTGGTGGTCCCTGGTCAAGGACAGACAAGGTTATCTGCCTGATGAACTTATTCCACCTCTAAATCGACAGGATGGGACCACCTCTACTAGTAGTCAAGAGAAGGCGGACCTCTTTGCTGAACACTTTGCTACCAAAATGCAAGTTCCTGATCCAGCAAGGGACCCTCCTTGGCTAGCTGCAAGAACTGTGTCAAAACTGTCAGTGGTGACAATAAGGCAGGAGGGGGTTTGCATTTCCTACTTAAATTGCTTGACCAAGAAAAGGCTGTGGGCCAGACAAGTTGAGCCCAAGATTGTTGAGATGTGCAGACCAGCTAGCAGCACCTCTAACTCGCATCTTTCAGCAATGCCTAGTACAGTGTAAATGGCCCTCTCTATAGAAAGAGGCGAATGTAGTCCCTGTTCACAAATAGAAGAGCAGAGCAGAAATCAGCAACTACAGACCAGTGTCACTCCTTTCAATCACTGGTAAGATACTTGAGACAAAAATCTCAAGACAAATGACAGAGTTTTTTGACTACCATCACTACTTTGTGATCATCAATATGGCTTCAGTAAAGGTTACTCTGCTGCTGATTTTGTGTTAAACCTCTCACTAAGTGGCACCAGTCACTGGATGAATCCAAGTCAGCTGTGTGGTAGCACTGGACATTGCTGGCGATTTCGACCGGGTGTGGCACCAGGGCCTGTTAGCAAAACTTCAAGCACTGGGAATTGCAGGCTCTACGCTATGTCTCCTCAGTGACTACCTTCATGGTAGATCTCTAAGTGTAGTTCTCATTGGAATGGAATCAGCAAGACATCCTATTGGGGCAAGTGTTCCACAAGGAAGCGTGCTGGGTTCATTGTTATGGAATGTCTACTTCAACGACCTTCTTCATCTCATCCCAGAATCACATGCATATGCAGACGACTGTACACTGACATTCACTTATCCAAGAGAAGAAATGCCAGCTGCTCTAAGCTACATCAATCACCAGCTGAGAGCTATATCAGCTTGGGGAAATAGATGGCAAGTAACATTTGCACCTGAGAAAACGCAAATGATGATCGTCTCTAGGCACCATGATGGTAATGCTGGTGCAGTAGTAAGGATGAATGGGAGGATGTTGGCACCTGGAGAAGAAATTGATATCCTTGTGGTGAAATTTGACTCCAAACAGCCATGAGAACCATTTTTGTAAATCTTTGCAAAACAAGGCAGCCAGGAAGCTTACGCACTTCGCCGTATCTCCCATATGCTTGACAGTAGGGGTTTGCAAGATCCTGTACGAGGCACAAGTACGCTCGCACCCTTTAGTATGCTCCACTTTCTTGGTTTGCCTGCCCCCCTCTCATCTGCGACTGCTTGACAGAGTAGAGAACAGAGCAAGACGTCTCATCTCTCGCCTGGATCCATCCTGGATAGATCTGTCATTTCAGCAGAGCCTTCAACATAGGGGGGATGTGGGTGGCCTTACTGTTATGTACAAGGCCAATATTTTCAAAATACCACACTTGGATCCACTTCGAGGACAGCGTGAAACAAGCTTTTAGCCACAAGACGGGCAGAAAAGAAGCAACTTCACTCTGGGCTGTAACCCTTCTCCAGAACATCACTCCATCTGAGATCATACATACCCAGGATGACTAGAGTATGGAACACATTCGTACAGCATAATGATGTCAACGAGATAAAGTCAGTTGATCAAATGAAAATGCTGGCCCACAGATGGCTCCAACTTCATCCTGTTTCCTACTTGTATGTCTCATAACAATAAAAATGCTTTCAAATGAGCTGATGTAGGTAACAGCTCTTATCTTGCCAATAAAAATTAGGAATCCTTAACCTGTAAATAGCTGTCAATAAAGCTAGGGATCCTTAACCTTGTCAAACCCTGTGTAAAAAAAAAAAAAAAAGAGAAAAAGAGAGAGAGAGAGAGAGAGGGGGGGGAAGAGGAAGAGAGAAAAGGAGAGAGAGAGAGAGAGACAGACAGACAGACAGACAGACAGACGGGCAGAGAAGATAAGAGAGAGAGAGAGAGAGGGGAGGGGGAGAGAGAGAGAGAGAGAGAGAGAGAGAGAGGAGAGAGAGAGAGAGAGAGAGGAGGAGAGAGAGAGGAGAGAAAGAGAGAGAGAGAAGAAAAGAGAGGGGGAGAGATAGAGGGGGCAAAGAGAGGGGACATGGAGGGGGAGAAACTGGGGTGTAAAGGGGGAGAGATGGTGGAGATGGAAGAGAGAGATGAGAGGTGGAGAGAGAGGGAGAGGTGGAGAGAGAGGGGATGAGGGGAGAGAGAGAGATGGGAAATGGGAGAGGGGAGAGACAATGAGAGGGGGAAAAAGATGTTAGAGGGGGAGAGATGGTTTAGAGGGGAGAGATGTTAGAGGGAGAGATATCTTAGAGAGGAGAGATGTTAGAGGGGAGTGATGGGAGAGGGGAGAGATGTTAGAGGGGAGAGATGGGAGAGGGGGAGAGAGAGATAGGTAGAGAGAGAGTTTAGGTAGAGAGAGCGATAGGTAGAGAGTAGGCAGAGAGGAGAGAGATAGGTAGAGAGAAAAGATAGGTAGAGAGAAAGAGAGAGATAGGTAGAGAGAGAGATAGGTAGAGAGAGGTAGGTAGAGAGAGATAGGTAAAAGAGAGAGAGAGGAGAGGAGAGAGAGAGAGAGAGAGAGAGGAGAGGAGAGAGAGAGAGAGGGAGAAGAGAAAGAGAGAAGAGAGAGAGAGAGAGAGAGAGAGAGAGAGAGAGGGGATGGTAGATAGTGGAATGTTAGAGGGAGGGAGGGTTATCAGGTCAGTTTACAGGAAGGTGTGAAATCCTGTGTATGTGTGTCCCTCAAGGAAGGTTCCTTGATGTTGGTGAGGGCTCTTGATTTAGGGAATTGGATCTGTGCTCCAGTTCCCCGAATTAAGCCTGAATGCCTTCCACATCCCCCCCCCAGGCGCTGTATAATCCTCCGGGTTTAGCGCTTCCCCCCTGATTATAATAATATAATGTGTATGTTTTGTGTGTGTCTTTCAGCTTTTACAAGTGCCTGACCACTGGTTCCAGTACTCACCTAATTGTACTCACCTAGTCGTGGCTGCAGGGGTCGAGACTCAGCTCCTGGCCTCTCCTCTTCACTGATTGCTACTAGGTCCTCTCTCTCTCTGCTTCCTGAGCTTTATCGTACCTCTTCTTAAAACTATGTATGGTTCCTGCCTCCACTACTTCACTTGCTAGGCTATTCCACTTCCTGACGACTCTATGACTGAAGAAATACTTCCTAACGTCCCAGTTTACTCGTCTGAGTCTTCGCTTCCAGTTGTGAACCCCTTGTTTCTGTGTCCCTTCTGGAACATCCTATGTCTGTCCACTTGTCTATTCCCCGCAGTTCTTGTATGTCGTTATCATGTCTCCCCTGACCTTTCTGTTCCTCCAGTGTCGTCAGTCCGATTCCCTCAACCTTTCCTCATACGACATTCCCCTGAGCTCGGGGACTACCCTTTTTGCAAAACTTTGTACTTTCCTAACTTCTTACGTGCTTGACCGGGTGTGGGTTCCAGACTGGCGCTGCATACTCCAGTAGGGCCTAACATACACAGTGTACAGTGTCTTGAACAATTTTTTTAAAAAGGTATGGGAAGCATTCTCAGGTTTGCCGGCGCCCGTAGTGAGCAGTTTATTTGGTTGATGGTGCCCCCGGTGACGTGCTCGGTGTTAGGTCACCCCGAGGTCTTTCCCCCGGGTTGAGGTCTTGTCTTTGTCCCCCTAGCCTAACTCCTGTGTTGTGCGTGTTGTGTTGGGTGTGTGTATGTGTGTGTACTCCCCTTTTTTTGTACCACCAAAATTTGTGGTTACGGGGGTCAGACTCACTCCGGCCCCCGCCTCTTCCTGATCGCTATGGATCCCTCTCTGTTTCCTGAGCTTTGTCATACCTCTTCTTAAAACTTGTAGGTTCTGCTCCATACTTCACTTGCTGGGCTATTCCACTTGCTGAAAAACTCTATGATGAAGAAAAATTTTCCAAACGTCCCTGTGACTCGTCTGAGTCTTCAGTTTCCAGTTGTGACCCCTTGTCCCTGTGTCCCCTCTCTGAACCCTTCTTGTCCCCCTTGTCTATTCCCCCCCGAGTATCTTGTATGTGTTTATCATGTCCCCCCTGACCCTTCTGTCCTCCTGTCGTCACCCCGTTTTCCCCTTTAAACCTTTTCCCTTGTACGACTTTCCCTTGAGCTCGGGACTAGCCTTGTTGCAAAACTTTGTTTTCTTAACTTCTTGACGGCTTGACCAGGTGTGGGTTCCAGAGGGTGCGCATACTCCAGTAGGGGCCCAACAACACGTGTACAGTGTCTTGAACGTTTCCCCTTATTAAGGTATCGGAACGTTTTTTTCTTTGCCAGGTGCCCGTATGCTGCAGGGGTTATTTGGTTGTGTGTGCCTCCGGTGATGTGCTCGGTGTTATGGTCCCCCCAAAGGTCTTTCTCCCTGAGTGAGGTCTGTGTCTTTGCCCACCAGCCTATATCTGTCTGCGGTCTTTCTTTCCCCCTCCCCAATCTTCATGACTTTGCATTTGGCTGGATTAAAATTCGAGAAGCAAGTTGCTGGCCACATGTCCGCCTTTCCCAGGTCTCTTTGCAGTCCTCCCCAATCCTCGTCCGTTTAATTTTTTCCATCAATCACACTCGCGAACGGGACACTTCGGTCTTTTCCCTTCCTATGCGTTCACTTTATAAAAAATAGCCTGGTCCAAAATA
>NW_026471205.1:0-11282 GCF_026875155.1 Cherax quadricarinatus | reverse complement strand
ATTTAAAATTTTTCTTATGAAATTTATAACTTTCTCAAAATTCTAATGGAGATCAGCTCAGCTAAGGAAATTTAAATATATATTTGAATTCTTTCTGTAGCTTTTCTTCTTTGCTTGTAACAGTAATATAAACTACAAAACAAATAAACACTGAAGCTAAAGTTAAACAATATGTTGCCTGACACACCTTTCGCTCTCCCTCAGGTGGGGTCGCCATTCCGCTTCACCTGTCATCATTGCTCCAAGAACTTCTACCACAAGAATGACTTCCGTAAACATGTGAGGGTCCACACTGGTGAGAAGCCTTATGCCTGTCCATTCTGCCCTTATCGTGCTGCAGTCAAGGCTAGGCTACGCAGCCATATGAGGACTCGACATGACTCTGATCTGTAGGTAGTAGAAAATGGAAGTTAATAGTTAAATGTTATAGCTTACATACATTAGTATTTTTTTATTTTATAATATATTATATATATTATATATATATATATATATATATATATATATATTATATATATATTTATATATATATATATATATATATATATATATATATATATATAATATATATTATTATATATATTATTATATATAGTATATATATATATACATATGTGTATATATATTATATATATAATATTATATATATATATATATATATATATATATATATATATATATATATATATATATATATATAGACAGGCAGTTTTAAATTAAGAGTTATTTAAAACTAATTATGTGAAAATCATCATTTGCACATGAAAAGTATAAACTAATATTTACAGAAATTAATAGGTAAAATAAAACCATATATTTCAACCTGCCTCATTTTATAACTGAATTCCAAATTATCAAATTATAATTCATGTTACTTTCTTTCTTTTCAGCAAATAACCATGTGTAATTAGTACTAATAACATTGGAAAAAATAAAGTATTTTTTAAATAAATAAACTGATAAATGGATGAATGAATTATAATACTTTTATAATGAATTATATTAGTTTTATAATGTATTTCAAACTTTGTACTTTAATAGTGTGTCTTAAAACAAAGTGGCAAGTTTCCCTCACTTGTTATATCTTAAAATAAGTGGCAAGTTCCCTCACTTATTATACCATGAAATAAAGAAGCAAATTCCCTCACTATATATCTTTGTAGTCTTCTTGAGCACTTAGATGGAATGCTTGGTATTGCTATGTAACAAATACCATCAGTTTGGTACATGATGTAAAACTAAAGAAAAATTTACATAAATAAAAATGTAAAGCAAAGGTGTAAATTGTCATTCAGATGTTTGTAGTTGAGACCACGTTTTTTTTTTTTTTAATTTACACTTATAGCTCAAGATTATTATTATTATTATTATTATTATTATTATTATATATTATTATGGTACTGTATATAATTGCAGTGTTTAATTGTTTATGTAAAGGTTTAACTGTTACGAGACTGCCACTAAGACTTTGAACCCTGGGTAAGAAGTTATTATTTTGCCAGTAAAATATATATTGCAATCTGCTCTAACATTTAACACAAAAAGTTAACTGCCATTATTGTTATCAAGGCTTTTACAATAAAAGAAATTCCTAAGTCAGTAGGGTCACTGTTATAGAGATGAGACTGAAATTGAGCCACAGACGATGATTACTGACAGTTTTACCATTAATGTATAGATGTACTGTACACTTTATAAATGTTGAATTTTTGCCTCAGCATTCGTAACACAATAATTTTCCTTAATTTACTGTTAATTTTCACTTAATCTCCACATTCAGCAAAGGTGCCCGGCTGACAAACCTAATGAACTACAAACACCCACACTTTCAAACAAGGCATTTAGGAACAGTTTAAATTTTTATGATGGTCAATTTGCAGTTATGAACATGTGTGAACCATACCCATAGGAAAATAGATTCAATGTGGACACACACATAAATTGGAACACCAGGAATGCAACTCATTTATAAATTGCAAGCCCCCTTAATGCTGCAGAAATACAATAAAAATAGCTTTCATTTAGTTTACATAAAACAGTTTTCAAGGTTTTACAGGAAATAAAATGTCTTGAGAAAAATACTGTACTTGACACAATAAATTATAATAAATAACACATGATGTTTTGGCCTAGAACTTCTGAAAGTACTGTATCTCAATAAAAATAAGTAAAACTGAATACATCTACTGAATATATATGCTGTGTTGCAGCTAATGGGCTATGAATCAAATAAAGTTTTTGTTTATCAGATCACAATTATCATAAGTATCAAACAATATATCACAGTCTTCACAAGAATAAAATTGTAACTGGAATCCCTTCTAAGATGATCATGTATCTTGCTTCACAGTACACTCAGTAGTATTGGATGTACTATCTGGCAACATTATAGGGGTTCATACATAAACTGATAACAAAACACTGAAAAACATTTTCCATCAGTATATAATAAAGTATAAAAATTTTTCCATTTATAACAAATAATTTATTAAATTTACCTCAGTATGCATTTTAAGCTTCACAATTAAAATGTGCAGTGTGTTGTCTTATTATTTGTAAATTTTACATTTTAAATTCATGTATTACAGTATATCAAATCATTATATGTATGTATATATATATATTCATACAATGTTTGTATAATGTGCAGAAAACTTGGACTGTACTGTTTACTGAATAAAAATTATGCTTCTTGTGTGGAAATTTATTCCATAATATTATTTATACAGTACATCCTTTCTCTGGAGCACATACTCCGGTACATGTATAATGCTCTTCAATATATTTAATCTTTTCACTGTCCAGGCCCCCAATCTGAAACTTGTCCACAGTATCTGAGAATTTAAAAAAAAAAAAAAATTATTTTTTCTTATGAAATGGTAGGGAATATTTTTCTGAAGGTAAGAAAACAAAAACAAAATTTGATCAAAAACTGATGAAATTACACTTTCGCGAATTATGCTGTGTCAGTGGTATTTATGCATCAGCAATTTTGCCCACTTTGAGTCCTATTTTAGGTCAGTTACAGTGGACCCTCGGTTACTGGCCATAATCCATTGCAGAAGGTCAGCCTAAAACCAAAAAGGCCAAAAACCAAAATACAGTGGACCCCCGCCTTACGAACGCATCGCGTTACATTAAATCTGCCATACGAAGCATTTGAAAGCAAAAATTTTGCCTCGCCGCACGATAAAAAACTCGCCTTACGTGATTCATCCAGGACGCGTCCCACGTGTGGCCTCAGCTGCCCCGTGGGTGCCAGTGTTTACAAAGCCAGCCAGTGTGGTCGCATCCACTCATACATTCAGTACATTTCACCTTATCCCAGTGTTTTTTGAGCTTGTAACTGCAAAATAAGTCACCATGGGCCCCAAGAAAGCTTCTAGTGCCAACCCTGTGGTAAAAAGGGTGAGAATTAGTATGGAAATTAAGAAAGATTTTGAAGGGTTTGGGGCTAACCCTTAGAAGCCTATGCCAGTTGTGGAATCCATTGTGCCTACTTCAAAGATTAAGGAAATGTGTGCAAAGTGGATTGAAGTGGATGAAAATCACCCTAACACAGCTATTGCAAGCCATGCTGGTGACTGTTACAATGACAGTGTTGTGGCCCATTTTAGGCAAATCTTAAAGGAATGGGAGGTACAGACCTCTATGGACAGATTTGTTGTGCGACACAGGTCCAGTGACTCTCAAGCTGGTCCTAGTGGCATTAAAAGAAGAAGGGAAGTTAACCTCGGAAAAGGACTTGCTACATCAAGTTCTAATGGAAGGGGATTCCCCTTCTAAACAATAATTTCCACACTTTCCCCTCCTCCCATCCTATCAGTCATCACCAGATCTTCATTAAAGGTAAGTGTCATGTATTCTATTCTTAGTAGAGTAGTAATTGTGCATGTCTTCCTCAGTTTGTGTGTATTAAATTAATATTTCATGTGGTAAAAAAAAAATTTGTTTTCATACTTTGGGGTGTCTTGCACGGATTAATTTGATTTCCATTATTTCTTATGGGGAAAATTAATTCGGCTAATGATAATTTCAGCTTACAATGAGCTCTCAGGAACGAATTAATATCGTAAGGTGGGGGTCCACTGTACAGTGGTACCCTGAGTTTCGAACTTTCTTTGTTCCAGAAGGCTGTTCCAGTGCTGTTATTGAACGAATTTGTTCCCATAAGGAATAATGTAAATTAGATTAGTCTGTTTCAGACCCACAAAAATACACTTACAAAAGCACTTACAATAATACACTTACATAATTGGTCGAGTTGGGAGCATTTTGAAACTCGGGGTACCACTGTAATATTTCCATAAGAATTAATGTAAATCCAATTAATCCGTTTCAGGCATCCAAAATATTAGCAAAAAAATACATTTATTTTTCAAAGATTAACTATAGTTTTACATACAGAAAACAATGAGTACATTCATTACTTACCTTAAAATATTTGTAGTCTTAATGTAGGGCGAGAGGTGAGTAGTATTTATTTGTAAGAAGTCAGTGTAGGTAGCGTTAGATGTAGGTATAGTACTCGTATGTAGCCTCCCTGGGCTACACTACACAGCCATGTTATTACACTACACAGCTATATTATTACATTGTTCACTGAGTTTAATCATTTCTAATAACTACCTTTAGATGCCATCATAAACAAAGGGAGAAGTAAAAAATTTAATTCATGCCAAAAATTATAAATAAAATATGATGAGCGGTTACTGGGCGAGACGCAAGATACACAGTTTTCTCTAACGCTGAATCAGAGAAAATATAATTTTTAAACTCCCCACCTGACTCTCCGCTCGAAAGCATGTAAACATTGCATGTTTTTATGCTGTATGCTATGTAACATGTTTCTTATATAATTTGGAAGAAAATATCATATATGGATTAATGAAAATGTCTATATTAACCTAAAATAAGACATTTAATGTCCCCCAAGAGTGATTAAACCCCTTCAGGGTCCAAGGCCAAAATCTGAAGTGGTGCTCCAGTGTCCAAGAAATTTTGAAAAAAAAAAAAAATTATTTTTTCTTACAGAATTAAAGAGCATATTTTTGTGAAGGTAATAAGACAAAAAAAAAATTCTGATCAGTACTTACCGAGATACAGTGCCAAGAAGTTTGTCGAAAATGATTGTGGTGGCGGCAACATCGACGAATTCCACATACGCGCATTACATTATTTAGCGGTTTTTATAGTTTTTTCTTTTCTTTTCCAATTTTTTTCTTTTCCTACTAACATTTGGGGCCTGAGAGACCAATACTGTTATAATGTATATTTTAAACTCACTGTATTGAACACAAAAAACCGCACTGAAGTTATTATCATATTATTGTTTACCACTGTTGTTTATTACAATAAACATGCACAAATCTTGTATAATACTAATGTTCTATCATATATTTACATATTTACAATCACTGGACATGGTTTTAGAACTGCTAGAGCTTGTGGAACTCCTTGAAACAAGGCCCCATGCACAGAGGCACCTTACATTCCTCACACATTAACCGAATGCCTTTGCATCTTTGTTTGTGCACAGACGATGCATCTCTTCTGAGCAAATTTCTTCTTAGTTGAAGGAAGCTGTATTATGAAATGATCACCTTCCCTCCTCAAACGCTTGGGTATATCCTGAGTAATTCGAGGACCTTGTTGTATAGCAGGCATTCTTACCTGGTACTTCATTATGAGTTGTCTGACAACAGACAAACAAAATTCACCATACGGTGGTCAGTTGCCAGTCTTTATTTGGTACATATTATATTCATTGAGCATTGAAATGTCCATGAGATGGAAGAAAAAGTTTCTGTACCACTTGTAACTCTTACGAACACAGTCAACAAAACCAATCTGCATGTCACATTTGTCAACCAAGCTCATGTTTTGTGTATAATAAATCACTGTCACTGGTTTTCGAATACGTTCATTAGTCACTTGATCAACTTTTCCACTGTCTTTCATTTCATTACGGTGAATGGTTGTCAACAATGTGACATCTCGTTTGTCATGCCACCGTTAATGCATGATGTCATTGGCAGTAACACCTGCACGTCATCACCACGAGCACCTGCGTTTAGCCTGGGCATAAGTTTACGATTAGAACACACTGTACCACACACATCTGTCTTGTTCACTCGCATGAAATCACTGAGTAATGGGCTTGGTACCAGTTATCGGTATATAATGTATGCCCCTTACCAAGATAAGGTGCCATCATGTTTCTCACTATGTCACCTGAGATACCCAATAACATCTTGGTATCTTTCAATGTTTTACTTCCGTGTATACAACAATAAACCAACACCAGGCCCCTGTCACAGTCACAGAGTACAAAACAGTTTTATACCAAAGCGTTTCCTCTTGCTCGGTATATACTGCTTGAATGACAGTCTACCTTTGAACAAAATCAAAGACTCGTCAATTACAAGATTCTTGAATCTATAAAAGTATATGCTGAACTTTTGTTTGAGATACATGAAAAACATTTGTAATCTTGTATAACCTGTCACTTCTGTCAGGCCTGGTTTTGTCAGAGAAGTGCAACATACGTAAGAGTAAGATAAACCTGTTCACTGGTATGATTTCACTGAAGACCGGGGTAGAAATTAGCGATCTGTGGACCAGTATGCTTTTATATTATGCTTATAGACATGAGGCATAAGCATTATTGTTGCTAAAAGCAAATACATTTCTGCAACAGTCGTCTCTTTCCACCTGTGTAGTCTTGACTGTGGTGATATTGATCGTATTTGCCATGGTTGTACTCAAAATACTTATTACTTTCCCCGACAATAGTTTCCATCAATGGCTGGTCAAAGAATAATTCAAAGAATTCCAGTTCATTGGTTGTGGTTCCAAGGGGACAAGTAGGTAGAATTCCACTTCGAAAGTCATCAAAGTGGTGAGGCTTGGGAAAACAAAATTGGGATTTTGCTGCCAATCCACATACGGTTTGCTGGTGGATACTGGATATCATAGGCTGGTTGTGCGGGTGGTTGTGGTTGTGGTGGGCTGGTGGCTGACGCTCTGCTTTGTCCTTGAACTGACGAGTCAGCAGCGTGGGTCCCACCATGCAGGTACACATTAAAATCACTAAGAGTCTCTCTACTCTTGATGCCATATAATCTCTTGGGTGCATTAAATGTCGTATATTACATTTTAATATAGACATTTCCATTAATCCATCTATGATATTTTTTTGAAAAATTATATAAACATGCTATGTAACATATAAACATGATACATACACCCACAGTATAAAAATTGGCATATGAGATTTGTTTACCAAGCAGTTTGTAGGACTGTCAGAAGAATTATGTTTCCTGTAGTCAAACACTAGTCGCTTAACTGTAGAAAAATATTCTTTTAGTATGCCTTCACTCTATTTATAGCTATTCACAATTCTTGTGGGTTTAGTGCTTCTTTTTATTATGAATATAATAATAATAATAATAATAATAATAATAATAATAATAATAGTAACTTGTAATAATAATAATAATAATAATAATAATAATAATAATAAAATTGCAATCATAATAACTTGTAATAATAATAGTTTGTAATAATAATAATAACTTGTCAGAGCATCATTCCTTCTAAAAATGGTGTTACATGAGAATGGAAGTGTTGGTCTTTATTTATTCTACTGTACCACTGTGGAGACAATTTGTACACAATGTGAAGCATTTGTATGAATGTGTATCAACTATAACCAGACACATTTGTTTACATAAGTACTCTGCGGCTCTGTCATCTTACTTGCTCTCTCTCTCTCTCTCGTTTATTCATTTTTATCTCACTTACTCACCTCTGACCCTACATTAAGACTACAAATATTTTAAAGTAAGTAATGAGTGTACTGTATACACATTTTATCACTCTAGGGCACTTTAAGCGTCGTAGTATATTATGTGTGGGTGGGGTGGCCAGGAGGGCTACCATACCTACCCACACCTGACTTCTTACAATAAATACTACTCACCTTTTGCCCTACATTAAGACTACAAATATTTTGAGGTAAATAATGAGTGTACTGTGTGTGTATTTTACTTTTTATTGTTTTTAATGCCTAGTTCTATTGCTCACTTAATATATGTTAGTGTAAACTTGTTATCTGGCATTTACATGTATTTATAAGTGGAAAAAAATGGCGTTCTGCTTTCCGGCAATGTCTGCTTTGTGGTGGCAGCCTGGAACCTAACCTGCCATATAAGTGGGGCCCTACTGTATTTTGTTTTGTCTGTTCTTTTGTTAAGTCCAATCTGAACTGTTTTTCATATTGATGTTTATTATCAACGGATTCGAGGATGCTATTTGT
The DNA here is from genome assembly GCF_026875155.1 of Cherax quadricarinatus. Classification (NCBI taxonomy): domain Eukaryota; kingdom Metazoa; phylum Arthropoda; class Malacostraca; order Decapoda; family Parastacidae; genus Cherax; species Cherax quadricarinatus. The sequence goes on along the minus strand of NW_026471205.1, from coordinate 2,962 downwards.
TAAACCATGGGCTTACTATTCACAGTATTGTAAAATAAGTCAAGCAAGCAAATAAAAATTATAATAAAAGATACCCATATGAAGAGGAAAGATGAAGATAAATTCTTGGTCCTGCATTTGTACAACAAATTGAAATTTTATACTACTGATACCCTTTGGCAAATTTAAAAAAGGCAAAGAAATTAAGTATGCTTAATGAAATTTGCTACTATGTACTGCACACAACACAGAACAGCATTTATTTCACAACTAAATGGACACAGGTTCAGTCCCACGTAAATATGGTCAACTTTCTCTAGACTTGTAATCAATACTGTATAATCCTTATATTGCTTCTTTCATGATATCTCACAGAATTATAATATTAAAAATTAGATCAGTCAGATGAGTGCACTGTGTATGTTGAGTTCTAAGTTTTTTACATCATGAATCAAAATTATAATAACACAATTGCAAGCAAGCTGGTTGGGTTCAACCCATGGCAGGTAAGTCCTAAAACTCACAAGCCAGTGAACTAAACACGGGACCAGCTGTCTCTAGTAGGATTCATATCCAGCTAGGTGTATTTCTATACACCATAGGGAGGTTAGCATGGGCCATGAATGTAGGTTTTATGGCTCCTCTGCCATGGGTTTGAGCCTCACCCATTCTGTGTTTTATTTGCAAATGTGTTATTATGATTATTTTATGAGTCATAATGGTGGTTTTGATGGGACTTGAGCAAGAGCATGCCACAACCATGCTAATGTGGGATTCATCCATAAAACCTTTGTGGTCACAGTGGGGCCTGTGCTAACCTCCAGTAGTGTAGAGAAAATACCTAGTTGAACAAATCCTATTAAGCCAGCTGGTCCAGTGGTTAGTACACTGCCTGTAAGTTTGCCATGGGTTTGAGCCTCACCTGTTCTGTAATTTGTTTATATCATAATGCAGTAGTGCATAGAGCACTGGCACTGCTCATTATTGCAAAGATTGTACACACAGGACAAACATATTACATGCATCTCGTTACTTGCACAGTTGGTGTGTTATCAAGTGCTGTGCAAGGTAAAATTATGAAGGTCATGCAATAAATACAATGCCATACATTCATAAACAAATACAGTGGAACCTCAGCTTATGAGTGCCCCACCATACGAGTTTTTCAAGATATGAGCAGTCGCTCGGTTGATTTTTTGTTTCTGGATTACAAGCAAAAATTCAGGACGCGAGCTTTCCCCCTCAAACAACTTTTTTTTTTTTAGACCTCCAAATATTACAAAAATAAAAGTGAATATATAATTGTAGTTCATTTTCGTGCTGTATTATGTTGTTTTTATTGCTTAAGACTATAATTGCAACAGAAATAATAGTATTTCTTATCTTAAATTGTGGGTGCTGGTGTTTGTCGATGATTGTGAAGAGAGTGGAGAGTTATGCCTCTACCATCCACCTCAGCCCTACTGGGCTGAGGTGGATGGTAGAGGTTCTGGTACTGAAGTTGATGGTTGCACCGGAGTGTACATAAATTCTGTAATGGATTTCTGTTCTATTTTACCCTGCAGTACATTATATAACTGACAATAGGGCATCTGCTGCTCTAGACACCATTTCAAGGTCTTCTTCAGTGAAAAAGTCGAGCTTTAAGTCATTCAGTAAGTCAGTCAAGTCATTCAGTTAGTCAAGTCAGTAAGTCAGTCAGTTAAGTCAGTGAGTCAAGTCATTCAGTCAGTCAAGTTTGTAATTCAGTCAGTCAATCAAGTCAGTAAGTCATTCAGTCAAGTCAGTAAGTCATTCAGTAAGTCAGCAACACTGGTATGCCTACTGGGTGTCATGATTGCTTGTCTGATACAGATTATGGTAATTAAAGGATCAAAACACAATTCACAAACACAGCTAGCTTGTAGGAAAGAAGTGGAACTGAACACATCTTCACAAAGCTGGGATGGTGGTGTCGGGAGTGTGGGAATGTCAGGGGATGGTGGGAGTTCTCCCCCGCTGACCCACAACAAGGAGGTCACTTGAGGTAGGGAATGGCCACCACCACTTGTCATATAATGACATATTTTATTCATTCTAGAGTATATATCAGGTTTCTATGTTATGTATTTATATTGTTCATTATGTCATATTAGATGAATTGGGATAGATAAATAAGCCGTAGAGTTGATATTAGTGTCATATTGAAGTATTTTTGTCCTGCCTCCTAGAGCAGGAATTCCGCTGGAATGGATTAAATGGCATTTCAATTAATTTATACGAGGAAAATTGACTCAGCATACGAGCAGATTGGGATACGAGCTAGATCATGGACATTCCTGACTCCCTGACACTTCCACACTCCTGACACCACCATCCCAGCTTCATGAATACATGTTCAGTTCCACTTCTCTCCTACAAGCTAGCTGTGTTTGTGAATTGTGCTTTGATCTTTTAATTACCATATCTTGTATCTGCCAAGCAATCATGATACCCTGTAGGCATACCAGTGTTGCTGACTTACTGAATGACTGACTTACTGACCTGACTGACTGACTTGACTGAATGACTTGACTGACTGACTGACTTGACTGACTGACATGACTTTACTGACTTGACTGACTGATTGGCTTGCTGACTTGACTGACTGACTTAACTGACTGACTTGCTGACTTGACTGACTGACTTAACTGACTGACTTACTGACTTGACTGACTAAATGACTTAAAATTCGACTTTTTCACTGAGGATCCTGAAATGGTGTCTAGAGCAGCTGATGCCTTACTGTCAGTTGTATAATGTACTGCAGGGTAAACTACAACAGAAATCCATTACAGAATTTATGTACACTCCAGTACAACCATCGACTTCAGTACCAGTATGTCTACCTTCCACCTCAGCCAGTGGGTCACAGCATACCACTCTCTTCACAAATCCCATAAAAACCACCCCCACAATTTAAGGTAAGAAAAATTATTTCTGTTGCAAAAATAGTCTTAAGCGT
>NW_026471204.1:0-11735 GCF_026875155.1 Cherax quadricarinatus | reverse complement strand
TTATTGACCCCCCTCCCTTTGACATGTTTCCGGTCTTCCTTACGGTGGAAATTTTTTGAATCCCCGGGCCCCTTTCACGTGGGACCAACTTGGTCCCACGCCTAAACCCAACGACAATTACCTGCTGATGATACTTCTCCACCTTCTTTTTTCAGAAAAGATCGACACTTCCTGCACTCCCTTTCCACGCTCGTTTCGAATGCACAATGGACTAAATTCTTCACTTTACGAGCGACTTCCTCTACCGCCTATCTTTCTGACCACAGTATTGGAAAGGGCACTCCTACGCCATGTTGGTAAAGATATTTCTTTTCATGCTCTTAAGAGTGGTACGTGCATCATCACTGTACAGAATGCTACCCAGGCTCATGATCTTTCTCTCCTTTCCCATATAGATACTGTTCATGTCACTATTGAAAAACATCATTCCCTCAATTCTTGTAGGGGTCCCGTCATTCTGCCCCATACCATAGTTCACCAAAATTTCCAGACATGTGGCAATGACTTTTCTTCAACAGCGGGGAACTCCAAGATCTCCCAATCCTCAAGGTAGACACTTATGTTCTTCCTGCCCGCGGGTGGAGACGATACCCTAGCAATGTGGCTCATTTACCTTTTGACAGCCGTGAACTCCCATCCTCAGTTTATGTAGCATGACATCGGTTACAAGTTCGAAAGGTGATCCCTACACCGCAACAGTGTAGAAATTACTGGCGATTTGGCCATCCAGCGAAATATTGCAGATCTATAGCTGAATGCCCAGTCTGTGGTGCCGATGACCATTCAAATACGTCTTGCAATCGACCTCCTTCTTGCCTTAATTGTCATGAGGCTCACCCTTCGTACTCTCGCCATTGCCAAGTCTACTTAAATGAGCGGGAAATCCGTTACCTCAAAGAGGCAGAGGGTCTCCCTTATGCCATAGCAGTTTCTCATCTCTGCCTCCAAGGGAGACAAACCTCATGTTTCTTATTCCCATGTTTCAAAACGTCCCCCCACTTCTGGGGTCCCATCTTCTGCAGCCTCCTCTGTGGTTACCTCTCCCATAGTCACTCCTGTATCTAATTCTCTTGCTGTCCTAGGCTCAGACGGGACGTCTGAGCCTAGGACAAGCCTCAGTATCGACGAGATCTCGTACTACACCTCCTCCCGATCGTCCCTCTACTTCTCAGAAGTCAAAAAAAAGGGCCTTTAAAACCCTCCTTCCCCTTTTTCCACCTCCTCATTTTACCTTCCCTGTCTCTGTACCGGGTTCTTCCCCTCTCATTGGCTCTGTTACAAGTGTAGAGGTTCACCCTCCTCCTCGTACTATACCTACCTCCCCTGTTCCCTCCCAAGTTTCTTCCTCTTGTGCCACCTCCCAGATTTCTGCCTCTTCTGTCCCCTTCCACGTTTCTTCTCCAGTTCCCCCCCCACCCTTTCGCCCCCCTACCTTGGTACAGTTCATTACAGTTCAATCCCTTTACTCATCCTCCCCCTACCATCTCCAATATTGTCTCCCATACGACGTCTCTGAATTCCAAAACACTTGAAGCAATCTCTGAATATATTGCAGAGACCAAACCATCAATGGACACTGATCCACCCTCTGTTCCTTCTCTCTCCTCTGCTCCATCTGCACAACTCCTTTCTTCACAGTGGGCCCGCTCCTTCACTGCTTGAACATTTTCCGCTGCCTCCGCATGTTGACTTTTCTAAACCCCTCTTGTCCCTAGGAAACCCCTTTCCCGTGGATTTCAGGGATCTTTATCATTGCCAGTCATGGCCTATTTACAGTGGAATTTTACGCGCCTCAGGGGTAATCGGGGTGAGCTTCAGATGTTACTCTCCCAGTTTTCCTTGTTGGTGTTTGCTTACAGGAACCAAAATTACACCTGCTGTTATCTCTCCCATCTCAGGCTATAATTTATTGTATTCTTCAGATCCTTTTCCTGATGGGATCTTTAATGAAAGTGCCCTTCTTCTATTTACTGATATTCCATACCATCAGCTATTTGTTCGTACTTTGCTGCATTACACAGCAGCCCGTATCCACTTGCATAGGTGGTATATGCTCTGTTCTTTATGTCTCTCTCCTTCTCGGGCATTATCTATTCCGGATATTGCCTTTATTGTTTCGTCATTACCGCCACCGATTCTGTTACTTGGCAATTTTAATGCCCCTCATTTCCTCTGGTGGGGGTCTCACTGTGATTCCCGTGGCATTCAGTTTAGAGGCTATTTTGCCACCCCCCCTCCATGTTTTAAATACAGGTACTCAACCCATTTTGACCTCGGACTCACACTCTCTCTTGCATCGATCTCTCAGTCTGCTCTTCCTCCACCGCATTAGATTTCACCTGGTCTGTTCTCCCAGATTTACATGACAGCGATCATTTCCCAATCATTCTTACTTCCCTTCATATTCACACCTCTTCGTATCCCACACTGGCAAATTGATCAGGCAAATTGGAACCTTTACTCAAAACTAACTGTTTTTAGTGGGGTTTTCCTTCTTCATCCTCCATTGATGAGCTTTTACACCTCTTCTCGTCCTCCTTTTTAAAACCGCAGTTTCTCTTTTCTATGCCCCAAACTTCGGGCAGGCATTCTCAGAAATGCGTGCCTTGGTGGTCTCCTGCTTGTGCTCATGCAGTCCGTTTGAAACGCACTGCATGGGGCAGGTACAGATACAATAGAACTATGGAGAGATTTCTTGATTTTAAGCAGAAGCGTGCGATCGCTCGCCGTGTCATCCGTGACGCTAAACGCACTTGCTGGCGAGATTATGTCCCCACCATCACCTCTGCTTCCTCTATGAGTGCAGTCTGGAAAAAAGTGCGAAAACTGAGTGGTAAATATTCTCCTGACCCGGCTCCTGTTCTGCGGGTTGCCGGCGTTGATATAGCAAACCCACTAGATGTTGCCATTGATATAGCAAACCCACTAGATGTTGCCAATGAAATTGGCAATCATCTGGTCTGTTATTCTCAGGGGCTCCATCTATGCCCCTCGTTTCTTTCCTCAAAGTCTACCAGAGAGTTAGCACCCTTGGACTTTTCTTCTCTCAGAGAAGAACAACATAATGTGCCTTTTACACTTCAAGAACTAGAGGCAACACACTCAGCTTGCAGATCATCGGCAGCTGGGCCCGACGACATTCATATTCGTGTGCTACAACTTTTATGTCAGTCAGCCCGTGGAGTCCTATTACGCCTTTTCAATCTTATTTGGTCACAAGGAGTTCTTCCACAGCTGTGGAAATCTGCCATTGTTCTCCCTTTCCGCAAACCGTGCACTACGGGACATGAAGCCTCCCACTATCGTCCCATTGCTCTTACCAATGCAGTCTTCAAGCTGGCACTGGACAAGCACCTAAAGTCAGTTCCTGATCAGCCGGGCTGTGGCTCGTACGTTGGTTTGCGTGCAGTCAGCAGCAACAGCCTGGTTGATCAGGCTCTGATCCACCAGGAGGCCTGGTCACAGACCGGGCCGCGGGGCGTTGACCCCGGAACTCTTTTCCAGGTAAACTCCAGGTAAACGCCTGGTAAATAGACGTTTAATGTGGTATTTAGAGACACACAACAGTCTCCCCATCGTCAATATAAATTTCAAAAGGGGACGTTCTAAAATAACCCCTTACACGTTTAGAACGTATGTTTTTAATCCCTTTGCGAAAAACCCAAATCATTTTGCCATTTTTTTTTCCCTTTAGAAGGCATATGACAAAACTTGGAGGTTAATATTTTGACCCAAAACCCCACTCCTTAGGCCCCCCGGGGAAAATTTCCCATCCTTCCTTAAGAATTTTAAATGACAGGATCCCCCTTTTTGGGGTTTAAATAATAGCCCCCCGGGATTTTCCCAACTGAAGGGGCCCCCCGGGGATTGTTCTGAGCACCACTTTTTCTCCTTGTATAAATTTTTTGGGCCTTAGTCTTCCAAAAATTTTGGGTCATCACTCTATGTTATGACTTCGCTATTGCCTGTGCGGCCTGACCGTCCCTCTTACAGTTTCTCTCCGCATGGGGTCGAGTTTTTTAAATTTGGGGCCCACAGCATGGGTTAAATTTTCCAGTCCCAAATTTCACCAAATATTTTACTAGATGCTCTGTCACCCCGACATCCTTATACCTTTATGGCTCCCTATCCCTGAACGTGAACAGTAAAGGTTTTGGGGCCTTCTCTTTGACTTTGGGTATTACAACCCATTTTTCCAAATGGCCTTTTTTACCCCGGGGTGAAGGGGGACAAATAAACAGTAAAAAAGTTTAGACTTATATTACCTTCACCAATTTAAAAACAGAAATTTTACACTATGTACATGAAAAGTATAGTGCACCCCACGGAAAGCAAAGCAAAAATAGAACCCACAAATAGCAACCGTGCTCAACCAGCTCTAGAAGGGGAATGAAAAGGGGCAGACAAAAACGGTAAATATAACCTTGGATTGCCAAAACCATTTCTTATTGGCTAGAACCTTGTCACTATTTGAACGACGGGCCCCATAAACAATTAGCAACCGGGTTCGGGGTTGGGGGAGATAGCCTGTAAATGAGGGGTACATGCGCCGAAAAAAAGGGTTTACGTACTCTTTGCATGCGCACCCACCCCCCGAGAAGGCTCGGGGTTTGGGCTGCCACCTCCCGGGAACCGTGCCGCCATGACAAAATAATGGGACCCCCTTTTCCCTTTCTCCCCCATAAAACCTTAGATAGAGCTCCTTTCTTGCCCCAAAACCCAAAACCCTAAACTTAGAGTGAGACAGCATCAACAGGCTGCTAGGTCCAAGATACAGGGGACGGTAGCCCCACCCCCTCACTAAAAAAAAACCCCCCCCGGGGGAAAAAAAAAAAGAGCTGAAAAGGGGGTACCACAAATAACCTCCTAACCTAAATAAAATATTTACCTAGAAAAAGAGTCTGCCAACATATTTTCTTTGCCGGCAAATTTTAATGGACAGATTATGGGGTTCACCCTTAGGTCCAGCGCATAACCCTTTGGGTTTTGGTTCTTCATGGTTTGGGATAACTAGAGAATTGTGATCGCTGTAGATGTGACCACCTGCATTCTGGCCCACATAAAAAACGAAACCCAAAAAACCAGTACCAGCGCGGGGGGCTTTTTTTTTCAAGTAGGTAAGCCCCGATGGGGCTGGAACTTGGCTGAAAAGTTGCTACGGGCTGCAACCCTTGTTCCCGTTTTTTTTTTTAATATACCCCCCCAAACCCCCAACACCAAAGCCAACCAAAAATAAAAAAGGTTTGGGAAGTCTGGAGACAAAGAATGGGTGCAGGCACAATAGTCTTTTTGCTTTTTTAAAACAGTTTTCAGTCGAGGCCCAATTTAAAGGGAACATTTGCTGTAAGAGAGGTAAGGGGGCTAAAATACTAGAAATTCTTACAGAATTTTCTGTAAAACCCACATGCCTAGGAAACGTTGAAGAATTCCTCTCTGAGGAACGGGATAATTTTTAAATAGAAAAACTTTAGAAATTTAGGTGCAATTTTTCCACTCCCTATTCATGGCCTAGAAAAGGACAGGGGGCCTGGCCAAAGGGAAATTTAGAAAATTAACTTTTAAAAGGGGAACTCTTAAAGGTCCAAACAGACCCTTTAAGTCAAAGTGGGGTGTTGACCCAAGTATCAGACACCCAAAATATAAATTAGGTACGCTGCCGTCCCTTTCAATCCTTTTAAACCGAGGGATAAGTTTCTGGAATAAAGGGGGGGGATTTTTCACCCCAAGGGTTACTGTGTTTTGAAAGTCCTCCGGGAATTACAAGGCAAGTTTTCCCTTCCCCTTTATCTGTCAAAGGTACCTGTAGTACCTTAAGGAGACCCAAATTTGGACACAAAAAGTCGCCTTACCCAAAAAGCAATTACTATCCAGACGAGGAAGGGGGTAAGCATCTGTAATGTGCCCTCGTTCACTTTACGGTGTCTGAAATAGAAACCCCCATCAGCCTTTTTAAAAGGACACGGTGAAGCCCGGGACTAGACGACTCCTCCACAAACCATCTTTAAAAAAAATTCACTTCCTGCTAAAGCACCTTTGCTTTTCGGGATTAGTTTGTGGGGGGAATTTTTAATTTTTTGATTTTCCACATCTACATAGGGTAACCTAACACAATTTTTTTCGGGCACATCCGAAAAAATATTAGATATGACGAAAAACCCTCAGTTAAATTTGTTGTTTGGGTTTTCAGATATCTTCCATTAAAGGGGGCTAGGATCCTTGGGGAGGAAAAATTTGAAAGTTTAATATTTTTTTCAGAATAGAGGCAAAGAGTCAGAGTTTCCCAGAGGTAGGGACAATCATTACTGGGACTTTTTTGGGTTGGAAGTATTTTTAACTGTTAATTGGTTTTTTTAGTTTTTTGAGGTCTTATCAATGGAGCTCCCACATAATTTACATCGTAATTACTTCAATCTGCATAGGCCCGAAATCTAGTTTTCAAGGTTTTGGCCGTTTGGGTTCCTGCACCAACCCCTTTTTTCCCCTGTGGAAGGAGCGAATTTGTGCCCTGTCATACCCTTGTTTTATCTTGTTTTGAGCTTTTTTTTTGGGTTACCGGCTAACTGACGTGCCACCTGCACCCTTGAAACGGTTGTGGTGTTTGGCTAACGTCTTCTCCTACCCCCTCCTTCTTTGAGCACCCAAAGGGGACCTCGTCCCTTGTGCCCAAAGATCAGCCAAAAGGACAAACCCCTGTAGACTCTTGCCCCGTTTCCTTTTACTGAGAACAAAACAAGGAGTATTCATCCCTTGTAGGGAAGTGCAAAAAAATTCATCATTTTTTTTTAAATGTCTGGGGGAAACTTTCCCAAGGGCCCTTGGACTGAGGATAAAAGGCGTGGAAATTTGGGGGATTCCCCCCTAACCTAGTTAATATTTCCTAAATGTTTTGGGGCAGTGAAGTTATACCTTGATACTTTGAATATTTTGGGAATCCCCAAAACAAGAAAGAATTTTGTTAAAGCTTTGGGGAAAAAGCTTTTTGTATTAATACTACGCATGGGGAATTTCTTCAGGGTATCTGGTTACTTTATCTAAACGAAATAATACTGATTTCCCTTTTGACCTAGGTAGTGACCTACACAAACTATAATTAAATCGCAAAAAATTTTCCATCGCAGGGATAGGGTTTGGGGAGGGGCAGGTTTAATGGGAAAGTCCGTTTTCCAAATTGCTGACATTTTTCCGGGAACACCAATATGATTTTTTCAAAATTTTCTTTAATTTTGGCCAATAAAAAATTTTTTATGTATTCTATACAAGGTTTTTTTAATTCCAATGACCTCCTAAGACGTATTTGAGTATATTTAATATTTTAGGTCTATACTTTTTTTGGAACCACAAACCCGTTAAACAATTGCCGCCCCCTATCTCCCTTACCCCCTGTGCAGTCAAATAATTGTTTTTAACTTCATACTTGAAACCCGGTGACCCCAAGGGATTTACCCCGGCTGCCCAAAAACGAATTTAAAGAAGGGTCCTTTTGTTGTTCCACCCGGGAAAGGACAGTCCCCGGGGATGGAAACAGAGACATTGGGAATCCTGCAACCTGGGAATAGGGAAAGGGTTGATCGGGGCTTTCACTTGATTTACGAGGGCCCCCCCGTGGTGCCCCGTAAAACAACGTGGGTATTCCAGATCGAGCCGTCCAAGGGTAGGGCAACTTTTTCTCCAGACAACCCTTGGGATGTTGCCCCATTGCCCAAAACCGGAAAGAAATAAACATTATAGGTTTAGGGCACAACAACATAGTAATGTTATTACCCCGTAATAACATTGCATCTTTCATGGGGGAACCTTTAGACACCTCATCAAGTACCCAGGTTTAAAATTTTACTTACATAAATTTTTGCAAAGGAACAGAATATATACCCTCCAAATGCTTCCAATAAAACAAGGGAAATTTAAAGAAGTATTTCCCCGAAAGGGGGAATATTCCCCCCTCTTAAAGTGAGGGAATATGCTCCGTATCTCTAAAGGGCTTTTTCCTAGTTGTTTTTGAGTTTTTTCCCGAAGGGAAAAAAAACTTTTTCAATAAGGGCCATACATTTTTTACTTCTCTAGGGGGCATGTTACTAGGGGTATTAGAGTTTCCCAATGGGGGTTGGGTTTATGGGGGCAGTTGAAAGATTTGACCTATTTATTGCCCTGAACAGACGACGGGTTGCCCCTTTTCTCCCCCGTTGACGTGCAAATGTGTCGTTTTGGCTGGTCTCTCTGGGTACTGTTCGAGATGCACCATGAGTTTTGCCTCTCCGCAGGGGGACCATATGTTAAAGCGTGGCTCACCCGGTGACTTTGGGTTTGGGTGGCGTAGACGTTCTCCCCCCGGCCCCCACTTCTTTTCCAAGGTTGACGATCTCTGCGAGCCAGGCTTTTGAAAAGAGAGACGGGACCCCTCGGACAAGGACGGGTTTGTTTTGAAGTTCAGCCAACCTGGCTGCCCCCAAAGCAGTGGGTTAAATCACGATCCCGCAGAAAACCGAACCTCTGGGCCCCCGACCCAGCAGGTTTTTTTAATCAAAAAAAGCTGCACCAGCTCCTCAAAGGAAGACACCACTTTCTTTAACCCGCTGGTAAAAGCTTTTGGTTTGCTGTCTCACAAAGTCGATAGGGGCTGACCAAGTGTCGCTGCCCAATTTGAAATCTTGCGGATTTTGTGGGAAAAGTATTTGCTCCCAAAACGTGGTCTTCATCCTTGATAATCAGAAAATTCAACGTCATTTAATCTGAGTGAATTTTTTGCCTTACCCAATAAGCTGTATGCCAACGATGCCCAATGCTTTTTTCCCGGGCCCCCTCAAGGGTCGACCCGTTTCGAAACTTTCGAAAAAATTGCTCTGGTTCGGCCCCATTGAAGCGGGGAAAAAAACTTACTCTTTTTGTAAACTAAAATTATTTACGAATGCGAAAACTGCCTCCTTTCTCTTTCCTATAAAATTCTTTCCCCTTTCGAAAAACCCCCGTCCCCAGTTTTCTCAAGATTGATTTTTTCCAGCCAAGTGCCACGACGGATTTACCCGAACAACCCACTGCACTATACTGACCATTTTTTCCGAGGAGTATCATCTTCCCTGCGAGAAAATAGTAGTTTTTGCCCTAGCCCCTAGAGGGAGGAGTCTGATTGCCTCTCTTCTTTTATTATTTGTAGCAAATCAGTGAACGCGTTTTGGGACGTGAGAGTGGTTTGTATGTAAGCCAAAGGGAAAGACAATTCAACAACGCTGAGGGGCAATTTTTGGTGGTTATGCAAAGTATATGCCGACACCAGAAGTTGACTGTCTAGGTGGATAAGTTATTCCTAGCACAGTCGATTGCAGAAACCCCAAAGTAAAACGTTAATTTTGCAGAACAGCTTAGCTATGCCTACATTGGAATAGCATAAAAGCAAAGCTGACTGCAAAATTCTCCACACCCAACAGGCTAAACAAAACCGCAAAAAATTTTAAAACAAAACCCCAAAAGCAAGTGCACAATGTTCCTCTACGAGCTTCACCCTAACCAAAACCTTCTCTAAGTCCCCGCTCCAGCCTCCGACAGGCTACCAATTACAACCCAGGATTCCAAATGGCCTGTTACCCGGGTGTAAGGGGGGGGGAAATAAACACAGTAGAAAAAGTTTAGACTTATATTATCCTTACCAAAATTTTTAACAGCAAAAAATTTTCACTATGACGTGATAATATAGTGCACTCCACGGTAACAAACAGAAATAGAAGCCCCCAAAATAGCAGACCGTGCTTCAAAAAACCCGCTCGAAGGGAATACAAGGGGAGACAGGGGAGCGGACCCACATAAACCCCTTTCGATTGCCAAAACCTCTTCTATTGGCAGAACCTGTCACTGTTAACGAGGGCACCCTCACAAATCTTGCAAACCGGTTTGCTGGTTGGGGGGGATAGCCTGTAAATGAGGGTGTTACGCGCCCAATAAAGGTTTGTACTCTTCATGCACGGAGGTTATCTTGGAAACCCCACATTTCCCTTGAAGGGAACTTTTCACAGCCGGCGAACCTTCTTAAAAAACCCTTCTCATCTTTCATGGGGGGCTGATCGTCGAACTCCCTTTGCCTAATTCCACCCTCATTTATTGAAACTTGATTTTGGGGACCAGATCTATTCAGCGGCCTCTCCGCACCTCTGCCTTAACCCCATTCATCACCCAAAGGGTTACGTTTGTCTTTGGGGCTTTTCCTCTTCCCCCGTTGGAGCCCTATGCAGAAGCGAAGTTCCATCCTTATCCGATCGCCCTGATGCCCATTGCCTTGCTCATGTACGTCTCATGATCCCGAATCCCTTCCTTATAGAATGGCACTGAAAATTTGTAGAAATTTTTTATTTTTTCGCCGCCCCTGTTTACTCCTACCTTCCTTTCGCCTACATTCGCTTTTTCTTCTCTTCAATTACCACCTTTCTATTTCATGTAGCATCTCACTTTTCCCTAACCCCCGGGGAAGTTCCAGCTTTCGAGTCTTTCTTTCTCCCCCCCTTACTCGAAACCCCCAATGCCTACGGTCGTTCTGCCTTTTTTTCCTTGACCACTTCCACTCTCTTCTAGCCATTGCAGCGCTACAGATGGCTCTAAGTCTTCTGACGGTGCAGGATTCGCAGCAGTTTTCCCGGACAGCTTTGTACGGGGGTTTTTATATCTTCGGCTAGTATTTTTACGCAAAATTGTATGCCATTCTTGCAGCACTTATCCGTATTGCTTTTGCCGTGTCATCATTTGTGGTTTTCTCAACCCTTGTGCACAGGTATACAGAAATTTGTACCCTCACCCCTTAGTCTTCCGTACCAACTTTTGGGTAGCCGCATCTTCACCAAACATAAAATATTGTTTTTTTTTTGGGGCCCGGTCAGTGACATACATGGGATGAACAGGCAGACCGCTGCGCGGTCAACATACATGACCTACCAGTTTCATATAAGGTTTCCATTTACGGGCTATTTTTGGTGCAAAAGCACCCACCCTTCACACCCGTTGGCCAACGTTGGTCTACATGCTCAGTAACAAAATTCAATCATTTAAAACCCAGTATAGTTACTGGCCCTCTTCTTATCACCAGTGTCGAGGTTTGGGGGAAATCTTTTCCGTTTCGCATTGGCCATACTCGTCTTACTCATGGATATCTCAGGGGAGGCGCCCCCGCCCTCTCTTGAGAAAACCCAAACTCCCTTTTCGGGAGCCCATCGTTGGACTGCCCATTTATCAACGAGCACGCAAATTTACCTCCGTCGCTCTTCACTCTCTGCTCCTCTTACCTTCCCCTTTTCCCCTGAGGCCACCTTTATCCCGGACTCTTCATTGACTTTTTGACAACAAATCACTTTCTTCACAAACTCTGATGAACCTTCAGCCCTTTTACCTCAATCTCTTGCTACCCCTTTCCCCCCCCCTTCCCCCGCCCCCCTGCTTTCTTTTTACCCTACTGATCATCCCCGCCCCTTTTGCAACCCCAAAACCCTCGCTTTCTTTCCCCACCCCGCAGCCTGTTAGCCCTTGTGGCTTAGCGCTTCTTTTTGTTTATAAAATAATAATATTTAAGTATAGTAATGTTTAATACATAGCTTCCTGTACATGTAAAAGTTAATAAAGGGAACCCTTTTAAATGTTACTAAAAAAAGTGACTGTACACTGTAAAGAAAAAAAATTTAAGGGGACTGACACTGTATGTTAATATAGAAGGGGACTGTACACGTAATTTTAAAATAAAGGTGACTGTACTGTAAGTTAATAAA
>NW_026471203.1:0-11519 GCF_026875155.1 Cherax quadricarinatus | reverse complement strand
AAAAATTTTAACCTACAATTCTTGGAACAAGGTACAATTGCTCTATTACCGTACCACTTGGGGTACAATTACTCTGGGTCAGTTAAACTGACGTTGGGTGCAGGATAAGCAGCAAAATTCGGATAACCATCCACCACTTTTGCATTGTTAAAACAAAAAGTGGTAAATAAACCCCTGTTATATACGGACTACTTATATAAAATATTAATATATATATATATATATATATTTATTTAATATATATAATTATATAAAATTTATATATAATTTAATATAAAGACGAAGTGATATATTTTTTTAAAATAAGTAAATAAAAGTTTTCTAAAGAAATAGTTTAAAGGGAAAAAACGTGAACTTTTTCATTTAAAACCCCATACTGCCTGTTATCCCCTTAAATTCTTGGGTCTGAAAAGCTTATTTCTCAAAGTCGAGTCCATGTGGTATCGCAATCTCTCTAAATTAACTATACGAAAAGGATGAGAAAATTAATATTAGTGCGAATACAAATTTCTTATCTTTTTTCCCAAACCCCTTAAAATCATGTTTATCACCACAGTACTAAACAGTACTTGAGGTAATGCAGATAAACTGGTAATTGTTTCGCATTCATTTCAGTCACCTGGGTATTATGTCAGTACTAGACAACAAGCCGTGTGATAACGGTAACAGTCCTTACAGTCACCAGTACAAGAAAACACTGTGATAACGGTAACATCCTTACAGTCACCATTTAAAAAGGAAAAACACATGTGATAACGGTAACACTCCTTACAGTCACCAGTACAAAAAAACACTGTGATAAACGGTAACACTCCTTACAGTCACCAGTACAAGAAAACACTGTAGTAAACAGTAACAACCCCTTACAGTCACCAGTACAAAAAAAACACGTAGTAACGGTAACACCCCTTACAGTCACCAGTACAAGAAAACACTGTGATAACGGTAACACCCCTTACAGTCACCAGTACAAGAAAACACTGTGATAACGGTAACACCCCTTACAGTCACCAGTACAAGAAAACACCTGTGAAAACGGTTAAAAACCCCTTACAGTCACCAGTACAAGAAAACACTGTGGTAACGGTAACAGTCCTTACAGCCCACCATACAAGAAACACTGTGGTAACGGAAACCCATCCTTACAGTCACCAGTACAATAAAACACTTTTGGTAACAGTAACACTCCTTACAGTCACCAGTACAATAAAACACTGTGATAACAGTAACACCCTTACAGTCACCAGTACAATAAAACACGGTGATAACGGTAACAATCCTTACAGTCACCAGTACAATAAAACACTTTTGTTAACAGTAACACTCCTTCCCGTCACCAGTACAAAAAACACTGTTGTAACGTAACACTCCTTACAGTCACCAGTACAATAAAACACGTTGTAACAGTAACACTCCTTACAGTCACCAGTAAAATAAAACACTGTTGTAACAGTAACACTCCTTACAGTCACCATACAATAAAACCTGTTGTAACAGTAAAAACTCCTTACAGTCCACCAGTACAATAAAACACTGTTTAACAGAAACACTCCTTACAGTCACCAGTACAATAAAACACTGTTGTAAACAGTAACACTCCTTTACAGTCCCCATACAAAAAAAACACTGTTGTAACAGTAACACTCTTTACAGTCACCAGTACAATAAAACACTTTTTGTAACAGTACACTCCTTACAGTCACCAGTACAAAAAAACACTGTTTTAACAGTAAAATCTTTACAGTCCCCAGTACAATAAAAACACTGTTGAAAACCAGTAACACCCCTTACAGTCACCAGTACAATAAAACACTGTTGTAACAGTAACAATCTTACAG
Organism: Cherax quadricarinatus; assembly: GCF_026875155.1. Lineage (NCBI taxonomy): Eukaryota > Metazoa > Arthropoda > Malacostraca > Decapoda > Parastacidae > Cherax > Cherax quadricarinatus. Next base: position 9,681 of record NW_026471203.1, on the reverse strand, counting down.
TCACCAGTACAATAAAACACTGTTGAAACAGTAACACTCCTTACAGTCACCATTACAATAAAACACTGTTGTAACAGTAACACTCCTTACAGTCACCAGTTACAAAAAAAACCACTGTTGTAACAGTAACACTCTTTACAGTCACCAGTACAATAAAACACTGTTTGTAACAGTAACACTCCTTACAGTCACCAGTACAATAAAACACTGTTGTAACAGTAACACTCTTTACAGTCACCAGTACAATAAAACACTGTTGTAACGTAACACTCTTTACAGTCACCAGTACAATAAAACACTTTTGTAACAGTAACACTCCTTACAGTCACCAGTACAATAAAACACTGTTGTAACAGAAACACCCTTACAGTCCACCAGAACAATAAAACACTGTTGTAACAGTAACCTCCTTACAGTCACCTGTAAAAATAAAACACTTTTTGTAACGTAACATCCCTTCAGTCACCAGTACAATAAAACACAGTTGTAACAGTAACAACTCCTTACAGTCACCAGTACAATAAAAACCACTGTTGTAACAGTAACACTCTTTACAGTCACCAGTAACAATAAAACACTTTTGTAACAGAAAACATCCTTACAGTCACAGTACAATAAACACTGTTGTAACAGTAACACTCTTTACAGCCCACCAGTACAATAAAACACTTTTGTAACAGTAACAACTCTTTACAGTCACCGTACAATAAAAACTGTTGTAACAGTAACACCCCTTACAGTTAAACCAGTACAATAAAACACTGTTGTAACAGTAAACACTCTTACAGTCCCCAGTACAATAAAAACACTGTTGTAACAGTAACACTCCTTATCAGTCACCAGTACAATAAAACATTTGTTGTAACAGTAACAACCCTTACAGTCACCAGTACAATAAACACTGTTGTAACAGTAACACTCCTTACAGTCACCAGTACAATAAAACACTTTTGGTACAGTAAACTCCTTACAGTCACCAGTAACAATAAAACACTGTTTTAACAGTAACACTCCTTACAGTCACCAAGTACAGTAAAACACTGTTGTAACAGAACACTCCTTACAGTCACCAGTACAATAAAACACTGTTGTAACAGTAACCACTCCTTACAGTCACCAGTACAATAAAACACTGTTTTTAACAGTAACCTCCTTACAGTCACCAGTACAAAAAAACACTGTTGTAACAGTAACACTCCTTACAGTCACCAGTAAAATTTAAAACCTGTTGTAACAGTAACATCCTTACAGTCACCAGTACAAAAAAACACTTTTGTAACAGTAACACCCCTTACAGTCACCAGTACAATAAAACACTGTTGTAACAGTAACACTCCTTACAGTCACCAGTACAATAAAACACTGTTTTAACAGTAACACTCCTTACAGTCACCATAAATAAACACTGTTGTAACAGTAACACTCCTTACAGTCACCCAGTACAATAAAACACTGTTGTAACAGTAACACTCTTACAGTCACCGTACAATAAAACACTGTTTTAACAGTAACACTCCTTACAGTCACCAGTAACAAAAAAACACTGTTGTAACAGTAACACTCTTACAGTCACCAGTACAATAAAACACTGTGGTAACAGTAACACTCCTTACAGTCACCAGTACAATAAAAACTGTTGTAACAGAAAACCACTCTTTACAGTCACCAGTACAAGAAACACTGTGGTAACAGTAACACTCCTTACAGTCACCAGTACAATAAACCACTGTGGTAACAGTAAACTCTTTACAGTCACCAGTACAATAAAACACTTTTTGTAACAGTAACACTTTTTACCGTCACCAGTACAATAAAAACACTGTTTAACAGTAACACTCCTTACAGTCACCAGTATAATAAAACACTGTTGAAACGGTAACACTCCTTACAGCACCAGTACAATAAAACACTGTTGTACAGTAACCTCCTTACAGTAAACCAGTACAATAAAACACGTTGAACAGAAAAACACTCCTTACAGTCAAACAGAGTTTCTATATCAGTACAAAATAACAATTTTTTATGGTATAGGTAACACTTGATACCGTCACCTGGGTGTTCATCTCAGTAGAAAAGAACAAGCTGGGTGTGGTATGGGGATTATTACCTACATTTTTGGTATGAAAAATTTTTACAGAAAAAAAATCCTTAAACCGCCCACTTAGTACTATTACTACCAAATAAACTTAAAAGTTAAAACCCAAAAAAAATCAAAACATGAAACAAACTTACATTGAAAATTTTACATTAACGACAATTATTGCTAATGAGAAAGGGAATACGCGCAGCGACAGCAGTATGAAAATGACAGACTTGGTGGGAAGGATTGTGGAGATGAGAAACATGGATGCTGGGAGAGATTGTGGAGATGAGAAGCATGGATGCTGGGAAAGATTGTGGAGATGAGGAAAACATGGATGCTGGGGAAAGATTGTGGAGATAAGAAGCATGGATGTTGGGAGAGATTGTGGAGATGAGAAGCATGGATGCTGGGAAAGATTGTGGGAGATGAGAAGCATGGATGCTGGGAAAAATTGTGGAGATAAGAAGCATGGATGTTGGGAGAGATTGTGGAGATGAGAAGCATGGATGCTGGGAAAGATTGTGGAGATGAGAAGCATGGAGCTGGGAAAGATTGTGGAGATGAGAAGCATGGATGCTGGGAAAGATTGTGGAGATTTAAAAAGCATGGATGTTGGGGGAGATTGTGGAGATGAGAAGCATGGATGCTGGGAAAGATTGTGGAGATGAGAAGCATGGAAAGTTGGAAAGATTGTGGAGATGGGAAGCATGATGCTGGAAAGGGTTGTGGAGATGAGAAGCATGGATGCTGGGAAAGATTGTGGAGATAAGAAGCAAAGGATGTTGGGAGAGATTGTGGAGATGAGAAGGGATGGGTGCTGGGAAGATTGTGGAGATGAGAAGCATGGATGCTGGGAAAGATTGTGGAGATGAGAAGCATGGATGCGGGAAAGATTGGGGGAGATGAGAAGCATGGATGCTGGGAAAGATTGTGGAGATGAGAAGCATGGATGCTGGGAGGATTGTGGAGATAAGAAACATGGATGTTGGGAGATTGTGGAGATGAGAAGCATGGTTTCTGGGAAAGATTGTGGAGATGAGAAACTTTGGGTGCTGGGAAAGATTGTGGAGATGAGAAGCATGGATGCTGGGAAGGGTTGTGGAGATAAGAAGCATGGATGTGGGAGAGATTGTGGAATGAGAAGCATGGATGCTGGGAAAGATTGTGGAGATGAGAAGCATGGATGCTGGGAAGGATTGTGGAGATAAGAAGCATGGATGTTGGGAGAGATTGTGGAGATGAGAAGCATGGATGCTGGGAAAGATTGTGGAGATAAGAAGCATGGATGCTGGGAAGGATTGTGGAGATAAGAAGCATGGATGTTGGGAGAGATTGTGGAGATGAGAAGCATGGATTTCTGGGGAAAAATTGTGGAGATGAGAAGCATGGATGCTGGGGAAAAATTGTGGAGATGAGAAGCATGGAAAGCTGGGAAAGATTGTGGAGATGAGAGCATGGATGTGGAAGATTTGTGGAGATGAGAAGCAGGATGCGGGGAAAGATTGTAGAGATGAGAAGCATGGATGCTGGAAAGTTGTGGAGATGAAAGCATGGTTCTGGGAAAGATTGTGGAGATGAGAAACATGGATGCTGGGAAAGATTGTGGAGATGAGAAGCATGGATGCGGAAAGATTGTGGAGATGAGAAGCATGGATGCTGGGAAAAATTTTGAGATGAAAAACATGGGTTTCTGGAAAGATTGTGGATGAGAAGCAGGATGCTGGGAAAGATTGTGGAGATGAGAAGCATGGAACTGGGAAAGATTGTGGAGATGAGAAGCAGGGTGCTGGGAAAGATTGTGAGATTTAGAAGCATGGATGTTTGGGAAGATTTTGGAATGAGAAGATGGATGCTGGGAAGATTGTGGAGATGAGAGCATGGAGCTGGGGGGGAAATTGTGGAGATGAGAAGCATGGGGTGCTGGGAAAGATTGTGGAGATGAGAAGCATGGATGCTGGGGAGATTGTGGAGGTGAGAAGCATGGTGCTGGGAGATTGTGGAGATTTGAAAATGGTCTGGGAGAGATTTTGGGATGAGAAGCTGGATGTTGGGAGAGATTTGGGATGGAAAACAGGTGCTGGGAGAGATTGGGAGATGAAAAAAGCTGGATTGGGAGAGATTGTGGGGGATGAGAAGCAGAGGACATGAATGACTAAAAACAAAGACAAAAACAGTTAACGATGACCACACTTTTTTAACTATTTCATGAGGAACCTACACTAGAGGTGATGCAGCGCCTGGAAATGGGTAGTAATCATGTTTGACCTAAGGAAGGGGAAGGATAGCTCCAATTCCATAGATTAAGATCCCTTCCCTAGCTACAAGGCTCCCCCTCAGTAGGCTAGCAATTAACCTGATTAGGGGAACGTGGACCTGTACAAAACATGCAATCTCAATTAAGCATTACAAGAAAGGCTAAGTCCTTTCAAAGTGAACTGAAAATCGATTAATTCAATTCCTTTAGGGGAAGGTACCCAAACAAACGAGATCCAAATGCCTTTGTTCTGGGGAAATATTTAGATTTTTTTTAATATATATTATTTTTATTTCGTAGAGAAGGCCTCCCCCTCTTCTGTGTGCTTAAAGTATGATGGGAGGAGCCTCAGTGCGCCAGCTCTGTTAGTGTTGAGTGAGCATGTTAATAAATATGATAATAGTCCTTGGAGCTTACTGCCTCTTGTGTTTTTTGCAGGCTCCCTGCAGTGCGGCATGAACACTGCGGGATTTGAGGCATCAGGGGTACGTACAGTATGTACGTGTGGGTAATGAGGTATGTACACGCGAGGGCCAGTTTTGTCTTGGGTGTTCGTCTTAAGAAGCAGTAGATTCTTATTTTTTCGTCTTAATAAGGGGACTTGTATGTTACCAGTATACTCTAGTAAGCACGGGAACATGTCGCTGGTGGGAGTATTGCATATTTTACATTTATTATGGATGTTCTATATGAATACAGTCTTGCAATATTTGGTTGTAGCCACAAAGTGTAAAAAGTATGAGCTGGTAGAGTGTCGACACTGGTATGAGGCACAAATAAAAAACTTATCCATAAGCCATGTTTCTCACGTCGGTCTTTTATCATAAAAACACAGTAGGAACCTTTTTCTTTAAATAAAGGTCAGGTTAGATAAGATTAAAACAAGAAACAGGACAAGTGCTCCCTGACGTCGGTCTTTAATATGATGACCCGTTACTGGAGCTTTTGGTCAGCTGACCGAGGCTTTTCGCTGGCTTACCCGTCCACCGCTTTAAAAATTAAGTTAGTAGTGTATTCTTAATAGAGTACATGTGCGAATGCGCATCTGCTCGTGCGTGTCTGTATGCGTGCGTGCGTGCACGCGAGTGCGTGTCTCAAGAGTATCTACAAAAAATTACTCGTTAAGTACCTTCATGAATACAGTTTTTTTGTTTTAGACAGACTAACACATTAAAAAACTATATATGTATTATATGTAAGTACATAAAACATCACTACAATAAACTACAACTATAATAGTTTTCCGTTTCTATACAGACAGAGCACTTCGGAGACAACCTCGTGTCCGCAGCCACTACATAATACTGTCCCTCTATAAACTTACGGATCAAAAAAATACAGATCTTAAACCTAAGAATATCCACAACAAAGCTTCAGAAATGTAATACGAAAAATAAAAACTACCCGAAAAAAAACTTCAAAAATCAAGAATTCAAACGAAATAAAAGAAAAAGAAGCAAGAACAATAATAGAGAGTTGAGTTTGCATGAAGGGTGAGTGAGAAAAAAACAACACTCGAGTACACAAACACTCCCGGGAGGGAGAAATACCTTTTGTTTTGTTTTTTTTCTTTCTCGGGGAACTGAGGGGGTATGATATGGTAGTGGAAAGAGTGGGGGAAGACTGGAAGGGGGGGAGATGTGGCAGTGTCGGGTGATGGCAGATGCGGGATGGGGGCGTGGCGGAGATGTGGCAGTGGCGGAGATGATGGCAGATGCGGAGATGGTGGCAGTGTGCGGAGATGATGGCAGAGTGCGGGATTTGGGGGCATGTGCGGAGATGATGGCAGTGTGGGGAGATGAGGGCAGAGTGCGGGATGATGGCATGTGCGGGATGGGGCAGAGTGCGGGATGATGGCAGAGTGCGGAGGATGGGGCATGTGCGGAGATGGGGGAAAGTGTGCGGAGATGTTTGGCAGTGTGCGGAGTGATGGCAGATGCGGGGGGAAGGGCGTGTGCGGAGATGTGGCAGAGTGCGGGATGATGGCGAGGCGGGAGATCAGAGTGCGGAGATGATGGCAGTGTCGGGATGTGGCAGAGTGCGGAGAGGGTGGCAGTGTGCGGAGATGGTGCAGGTGCGGAGATGGTGGCAGTGTGCGGAGATGATGGCAGGTGGGAGATGATGCGTGTGGAGAGGTGGCAGAGTGCGGAGATGAGGCAGAGGCGGAGATGATGGCGTGTGGGAGATGGTGGCAAGTGCGGAGTGGTGGCAGTGGCGGAGTGAGGGCAGAGTGGGGATAAAGGCAGTGGGGGAGATGGTGGCAGAGTGCGGGAGATGGCGGTGGGGAGTGTGGCAGTTGGGAGATGGTGGCAGGTCGGAGATGGTGGCGTGGCGGAGATGAGGCAAGTGCGGGATGATGGAGGTGGAATGGTCCCCAGAGTGCGGGATGATGGCAGAGTGCGGAGATGAGGAGGGCGGAGATGGTGGCAGAGTGGGGAGATGGTGGAGTGTGCGGAGATGATGGCAAGGCGGGTTTGAAGGCAAGTGCGGAGTGAGGGCAGTGTGGGAGATGATGGCAGTGTGCGGAGATGGTGCAGGTGGGAGATGATGGGAGGGGAGATTTGGCAGTGTGGGAGATGATGGCAGTGTGCGGAGATGGTTGGGGGAAGTGCGGAGACGATGGCAAGTGCGGAGTGAGGGGCAGAGTGCGGGGGGTGGCAGTGTGCGGAGATGAGGCGTGTGCGGAGATGATGGCAGAGTGGGGAGATGAGGGCAAGTGCGGAGTGATGGCAGTGTGCGGAGATGGGCCCAGATGCGGAGATGAGGGGCAGAGTGGGAGATATGGCAGAGGGCGGAGATGGGGCAGAGTGCGGAGAAGGGCAGATGGGGAATGATGGCAGAGTGAGGAGATATGGCAGAGTGCGGAGATGAGGCAGAGTGCGGGATATGGCAGGTGCGGAGAGAAGGCAGAGTGCGGAGATGTGGCGGGGTTGCGGAGTGATGGCAAGTTGGAGATGATGGCAGAGTGCGGGGGTGATGGCAAGTGTGGGGGAGATGATGGAGTGGCGGAGTGAGGGCAGTGTGCGGAGGATGGCATGTGCGGGATGATGGCAGAGTGGAGGGGGAAGGAGGGGCGGAGTGAGGCAGAGTGTGGAGTGATGGAGAGTGGGGATGGGGGCAGAGTGCGGGTGATGGCGGTGCGGGATGAGGCGAGTCGGAGATTGGCAAGGGCGGAGATGTGGCGAGTGGGGAGATGATGGCAGAGTGCGGAGATGATGGCAGAGTGGGGAGATGGGGGCAGAGGCGGAGATGATGGCAGAGTGCGGGATGATGGCGGTGGGGAGATGTTGGCAAGTGCGGAGATATGGCAGAGTGCGGAGAGGGGGGGAGAGTGCGGGATGAGGCCCAGGTGCGGAGATAGGGCCCGATGCGGAGATGATGGCGGGTCGGATATGGCAGAGTGGGGAGATGGTGGCAGAGTGCGGAGATGATGGCGAGTGCGGGAGATGGCAGAGTGCGGAGATGATGCAAGTGCGGAGATGATGCAGATGCGGAGAGGGTGGCAGTGTGCGGAGTGATGGCGATGCGGGTGGGGCAGAGGGGGGAGAGTGGCAGAGTGGGAGTGAGGGGATTGCGGAGATGATGGCAGAGGGGCGGAGATGGTGGCAGAGTGCGGAGATGGGGGAGAGTGGGGTGATGGCAGAGTGCGGAGTGATGGCAGAGTGCGGGATGAGGGCAAGTGCGGAGATGGGGGCAGGTGCGGAGATGATGGCAGAGTGCGGAGATGATGGAAGGTGCGGAGATGATGGCAGAGTGGGAGATGATGGCAGTGTGCGGGATGGGCAAGTGCGGAGATGGTGGCAGTGTCGGGATGGTGGCAGAGTGGGGGAGATGGGGGCAGTGTGCGGAGATGAGGCAGGTGGGGAGATGATGGCGTGTGGAGATGGTGGCAGAGTGGGGAGATGATGGCAGAGTGCGGAGATATGGCCGTGTGCGGAGATGGTGGCAGAGTGCGGGAAATGGTGGCATTTTGGGCGGAGATGATGGCAAAGTGCGGAGATGATGGCAGTGGGGAGATGGGGCAGAGTGCGGAGATATGGCAGGTGGGGATGATGGCAGTGTGCGGGATGGGGGAAAGGTGCGGAGAGGGTGGAGTGTGGGAGTGAGGGCCAGAGTGCGGAGTGAGGCAGTGTGGAGATGGTGGCAAGTGCGGAGATGATGGCAGAGTGCGGAATGATGGCAGTGTCGGAGTGGGGGGCAGAGTGCGGGATGTGGCAGTGTGCGGAATGATGGCAGATGCGGAGATGGGGGCAGAGTGGGAGATGAGGAGTGTCAGAGATGATGGCAGGTGCGGAATGGTGGCAGGGGCGGAGAAAATGGCAGAGGGGGGAATGTGGCAGTGTGGGGAGATGAGGAAGTGTGCGGAGAGGTGGCAGAGTGCGGAGATATGGAGAGTGCGGAGATGATGGCAGAGTGCGGAGATGGTGGCAGTTGTGGAGAGAGGCGTGTGCGGAGATGTGGCAGAGTGCGGAGTTAGGGGGCAGAGTGGGGAATGATGGCAGTGTGGGGAGATGATGGCGGTGCGGAGGATGGCAGAGGCGGAGAGAGGCAGAGTGGGGGAGGATGATGGCGAGTGCGGGATGATGGCAGGTGCGGAGAGGGGTTGGAGAGTGCGGAGATGATGGCAGAGTGCGGAGATGATGGCAGAGTGGGGAGATGATGGCAGAGTTGGGAATGAGGGAGAGTGGGGGAATGGGGGTAGAGTGGGGAGATGATGGCAGGTCGGAGATGAGGGCAGAGTGCGGAGAGATGGAGAGTGGGGAGAGAGGGCAGAGTGCGGAGATGAGGGAGAGTGCGGAGATGATGGCGAGTGCGGAGATGAGGGCGAGTGCGGAGATGATGGCAGAGTGCGGGATGAGGAAAGGGGCGGGATGATGGAAAGAGTGGGGAGATGAGGGCAGTGTGCGGAGTGTGGCAGAGTGGGAGATGATGGCAGAGTGCGAAGATGAGGGCTGTGCGGAGAGATGGCAGTGTGCGGAGATGAGGCAGTGGCGGAGATGAGGGCAGTGTGCGGGAGTTGGCGGGTGGGGGAGTGAGGGCAGAGTGCGGAGATGAGGGCAGGTGGGGAGATGATGGCAGAGTGCGGAGATGTGGCAGAGTGCGGAGATGGTGGCAGAGTGCGGAGGGGTGGCAGAGTGCGGAGAGGGGGAAGAGGCGGAGATGAGGGCAGAGTGGGGAGATGGGGCAGAGTGCGGGATGAGGGCAGAGTGCGGGTGATGGCAGAGTGCGGAGATGATGGCAGAGTGGGGATGGGGGCGAGTGCGGAGATGAGGGCAGAGGGGCGGGATGTGGCAGAGTGCGGGATGATGGCAGAGTGCGGGATGTGGCGAGTGCGGGGGAGAGG
>NW_026471202.1:0-11721 GCF_026875155.1 Cherax quadricarinatus | reverse complement strand
ACTCATCTGAGTCTTGAACTTCCAATTGTACCCCTTGTTTCTGTGTCCCATCTCTGGAACATCCTCTGTCCACCTTATATATTTCACGCAGTATTTCGTAGGTCGTATTCATGTCACCTCTGACCCTCCTGTCCTCCAGTGTCGTCAGACCGTGTGTGTGTGTGTGTGTGTGTGTGTGTGTGTGTGTGTGTGTGTGTGTGTGTGTGTGTGTGTGTGTGTGTTTGTGTGTGTGTGTGTGTGTGTGTGCGTGTGCGCGTGTGTGTCTGTGTGTACGTGTACATGCACGTACATGTACACTTTTGGTCTCAGTATACACAAATGAGTGAGAGATAGATAGATAGATAGGAGAGAGAGAGAGAGAGAGAGAGAGAGAGAGAGAGAGAGAGAGAGAGAGAGAGAGAGAGAGAGAGAGAGAGAGAGAGAGGGTGAGAGAGAGAGAGAGGGTGAGAGAGGGAGAGAGAAGGAAAGGTTACTCTGTTGCTGATCTGTTGTTAAACCTCTCCACTAAGTGGCACCAGTCACTGGATGAATCCAAAATCAGCTGTGTGGTAGCACTGGACATTGCTGGTGCTTTCGACCGCGTGTGGCACCAGGGCCTCTTAGCAAAACTTCAAGGACTGGGAATTGCAGGCTCTACGCTATGTCTCCTCAGTGATTACCTTCATGGTAGATCTCTAAGGGTAGTTCTCAATGGAACGGAATCAACAAGACATCCTATTGGGGCAAGTGTTCCACAAGGAAGCGTGCTGGGACCATTGTTATGGAATGTCTACTTCAACGACCTTCTTCATCTCATCCCAGAATCCCATGCATATGCAGACGACTGTACACTGACATTCACTTATCCAAGAGAAGAAATGCCAGCTGCTCTAAGCTACATCAATCACCAGCTAAGAGCTATATCAGCTTGGGGAAATAGATGGCAAGTAACATTTGCACCTGAGAAAATGCAAATGATGATCGTCTCTAGGCACCATGATGGTAATGCTGGTGCAGTAGTAAGGATGAATGGGAGTGTTGGCACCTGGGGAAGAAGTTGATATCCTTGGGGTGAAATTTGACCCCAAACTAACCATGAAGAACCATGTTGTAAATCTTGCAAACAAGGCAGCTAGGAAGCTTACAGCACTTCGCCGTATCTCGCATCTGCTTGACAGTAGGGGTTGCAAGATTCTGTACGAGGCATAAGTATGCTCACACCTTGAGTATGCTGCACTTTCTTGGTTTGCCTGCCCTCCCCCTCTTTCATCTGCGACTGCTTGACAAAGTAGAGAACAGAGCAAGACGTCTCATCCCTCGCCTGGACCCATCCTGGATAGATCTGTCATTTCAGCAGAGCCTTCAACATAGGAGGGATGTGGGTGGCCGTACTGTTATGTACAAGGCCAATATTGTCAAAATACCACACTTGGATCCACTTCGAGGACAGCGTGAAACAAGCTTTTATGCCACAAGACGGGCAGAAAGCAGCAACTTCACTCTGGCTGTACCCTTCTCCAGAACATCACTCCATCTGAGATCATATATACCCAGGATGACTCGAGCATGGAACACAATCGTACAGCATAATGATGTCAACGAGATAAAGTCAGTTGATCAAATGAAAATGCTGGCCCACAGATGGCTCCAACTTCATCCTGTTCCCTACTTGTATGTCTCATAACAATAAAAATGCTTTCAAATGAGCTGATGTAGGTAACAGCTCTTAGCTTGCCAATAAAGTTAGGAATCCTTAACCTGTAAATAGCTTGTCAATAAAGCTAGGGATCCTTAACCTTGTCAAACCCTGTGTAAAGAGAGAGAGAGAGAGAGAGGAGAGAGAGAGAGAGAGAGAGAGAGAAGAGAGAGAGAGAGAGAGAGAGAGAGAGAGAGAGGGAGAGAAAAAGAGAGGAGAGAGAGAAGGAGAGGAGAGTAGAAGAAAGAGGGGAGGGGAGAGAGAGAGAGAGAGAGAAGAGAGAGGGGAGAGAAAAGGGGAGAGAAGAGAGAGGAAAAAAAAGATGAAGAGAGAGAGAGAAAGAGAGGGGAGAGAGAGAAAAGGAGAGAGAGAAGAGGAGAGAGAGAGAAGAGAGAGAGGGGAGAGAGAAGGAGAGAAAACTCATAAACCCCCCATATTTACAAAAAATTTTGATGAATTCCTTAAATCTTTTTCCCCAAATCGCCCCATAAAATATTTGTTTTTTTTAAATCAACCCCTGTTTAAAACTCAATATTAAAGTCTTTTTTATTTTAAAAAAGAGATTTATGAAAGGTTTAAAATTATAATTAAAATAAAAGCAATAAACAACAGTGATAAATTACTTTCATATAATTTAAATTACATGATTGAAAAGGTTTTTTCTCATTTCAGGTCCCAGACCGGTGGGGGGGGGCTTTGGCCCCCTTGAAACTCCCTCTGATGTTATACCACGGTCATTGTTAAAAAATTTTTTTTTAAAAACATTATATTCATAGAGTTTTTTTGGAAACATGATATATATTTTGTAAAAGGGAAATTCTTAGTAGCTGGGTGACATCCCAAAAGCCCCTTGTTTGCAAGCATTAGGGGAAAGGTTTTAAATAATATTAATTTAAAAATTTAACAAGAAATTTAAAAGGGTTCAGGGGTTTAAAAATTTACCTTAAACAATTTACAATATAAGTAAAATTGAAAATTTAAAAAACAATGTTTTTTTTGAAGTTTTAAGATTTAAGAATTTGGGGGGAAAATTTTTTGGTAAGTTAAAAAATTTGGGGCTTTGATTTTTTAGTCCTGGGCGAGTAAGTGGTTTTTCAAAAAAGGTTTTAATTGATTTTCGGGCCCGGTTTATTTTTTAATATGTTCTAGTAAAAAATTTCTGTTTTTGGGGGCCCCTTTTATGTGCATAATTTTTTAAACAATGTTTTGATATGGAAACGGGGAAACATCAACAAAGATCTGTGCCCTTGTTTTTATGGTCGGGGTTGTCCTTTTAAGGTTGAAGGGGAAAAAGTTTGGGGTGGGGGTTTATGTTTGCGGTATTGTTCTATGTATGTAGTGGGTACATGAATAAGTGTGGATTTTCTTTATGGTGAGAAAATTTTAGCCCCTTTTGAATAGAGGTGGAGTATGATTTTTGAGAGTGGGAATTTTTTAAATTCTTTCCCGGGATTGCAGCCTTTTGCGGGGTTTATTAGAGGCCTTAGGTTTTTAAATGTTTTTTGACCCCCCTTTGCACAAATTCCTAGTGAGATAAGGGTAGATGAGTGACGGGATAGGGTTTGGCCGGGGAGGCTGTTTGTGGGCTTTAATACCGAATCTTTGATAGTTTGCCTACTGTTTTTAAGATTTTTTTTGGGAAAATTTTTATTGTATGTGGGGTTGGAATTTGAGGCTCCTGTTTTGGTGGTTTCCCTAGGAATTTTCCCTCTGGGATTTCTTGTGATGGGTGACCCTTTTAAAGTGTTATTTAAGGGAACTTTTTGTAGCTCGGGTTTCCCAAAAACTAAATTTGAAAATTGGTTTTGTCAGTATTTGGGGTTAAGTTTATTCGTCATCGCCCCAGGTAGACATTTTCTGCAGTTCAGCATTGACAGTTTTTGGCCCCAGTAGGGACGGGGTTTGGGTGTGAGAAGACGTATGTAGTTTTAAATTTTACAAATAATAGGGGTTTTTGAGTAGCTGGGGAGCTTTCGGTAGGTCTTTGATGTGGGCCGAGAAAGAGGAGTGGTCCTAGGAAAATTTCCCCGGGTGGGACCCTACTGTGATTGTTTTTTTTATAAATTTTTGTATATTTTATAATTATTATGTTTTTTTTTAAAATTTTAAATTTGAAATTTTTTTATTATAATTATTACCTTTTGCTGCATTAGATGTAAAAATGTTTAATTTGTATTTATATTTTTAAATTTTTCCGAAAAAAATATCTGTATCTTTTCCCATATTTTGCTATAATAATTTGTTTCCTAAGCTGATGGACTCGCTGCTCCTGTGCCCTGCTTTCGCTCGGCCACTACTCGCTGTTGTCCTTGGGGCTTGGGCGCTTTTTTTTTTGATTTTTAATAATAATAATCTCCCACTACTCTGAGATATATTTTTTAAAGGGAAATATTTCCCATTTTTTTTGGTATGGGGTCATAAAAAAAACTAAAAACCGTTTTACCCTAGATTTTAAAAAATTTAAATTGTTTACCTAGAACTTATTCAAAAAAGGAAATTTTTTAATTACGATGAACTACGGGATAGTTTGGTAAGCACAATTCAGTCATTATATTTAAGTATACTTTACAACGAAAACATATTTTCTAACTTTCTTTAAAACCCGTAAAAATAACGTTTTTTAGAAACTCAGTTTTTTTTTTTTTTGGGGGTTGGGGTGGGGGGGGTCTCAATAAAAATTTATATTTTACTTCTTTTTTAAATTTTTTTTGGGGAGTGTGGGGAGGGGGGAAAGGAGATTTAGGAAGTTCCGTGAAAATTCACCAAATTCTTTTTTTTTTTAAAAAAAATATATACGAGTATTTTTTCCCTTTTCGAAAAAAATTTTTACCCACAAGTCTCTCAAAATTTTAAAAACCCCCCCCCCTTCCCAGCTCTTACAGGATTTCTTTTAAACCCTCTAAACTCACAGTCCAATTTTTTTTCAAAAATATTTTAAAATTTTTTATTTTTAATACGTTTTTAAATTCCCATACATTATTTATACTAGAAAATTTTTTTAACCCTAAAAAAATAGTTTGAGGGAGGGGAAATGTGGGGTTAGGTTTGCCCATTTGTGATGTGCATGTTTGTTTTTTACGTAAATGCTAAAATGAGTGGAGAGGATTGGTGTGTTTTTTTGATACAAGGGATTTTTGTGTTCTTATTTACCCCCGTGAATACTATTTTGTTGGTGTAGTTGTATTTTTACAGATGTAAATTATGTATGTTCGCTTGGGAACTTTTGTATCTTGAAAATACAAGGGGGCCCCTTTGGGCCCCCAAATTGCAAAAGTTTGGGGAACCCCCTAAAAGAGAAAACAGCTTCTAACGACTACTGGTTTCCCACTTAAAAAGGGGATATTCATATTACCGGGTCCCGGGCCTTGAATCCAAACCCTCCATTTTGCTTTTTCCATAACGTGGTCCTTCCCCACAGGGGCAGCTGACATTTTTTGAGAATTATTTTTTTTTTAAACATGAGAGGCCCATGTCAGGCCTTTTTCCCACGGTCCCTTTGCGTTTGGATCGGCGGGGTTTTTTTAAGGGGGTTTCTTTTTAAAAAAGTTACCTTTTGTATTTTTTTGATGGAGTATGGTTACTTTAATTTTAGTATCCGGCCCCCCCCCTTTTTTTGCTTCAGTTGCTAAATTCTATTCAGCACCTAGATGGGGATTTCTGCACTTGCCCAGTTGAGTCTATGTTGAAAACTGGGGGGGCTTTTTAAAATGGATCTCCACTGCGAAAACTGGGCCCGTGCTACTTTTTTTGGGTTTTAGCATACATTTCCCTCAGCTCCCCCTTTTTTTTTCTGTGATCTTTTGTGAAAGGGGGGAAAAGGGAAAAAACCCTTTTTCTAGTCGTGTGAGGCCCTTTCCCCTTTTTTAGGTGTTTAACGTGGGTCCCCATCCCAGATTTCTTCCCCGATGGGTCTACAATCCTGACCGTTGATTTATCTTTCCCGGGGCCCCTTGGGGAAAAAATTAAGGTTTGTCTTTGAAAACAGTAAACGGAGAAATTTCCCCAAATTTTCGAGCTCTGGTTTATAAGTATGGCTAATTTTCCCCTGAGAATGGGTGCGTTCCCCGCTTCAAGAATAAAGCGATTTACTGAAAAGCATGGGTGGTGTTGGGTTTTTTTGTAGATTCCCTTTCAATCCTTTTTTTTGTTGTTTTTAAAAGGGTGGTATGTTTTAGCTCTGTTTGTTCTGGCATATTTAAAAAAAATCTGTCCCCCCTTGGTTCGTGGTGCTCCCGGCCCTGTTTGTATTTCCCGGGAAAAAAGGGGAGATGCCGAGGCCCAAAGGGAGAGGGAAAAGGGAAACTCATCTCTCCCATAGCCACCATCAGCAGGTGCTCCTGGGCCCGGTCTGGGGTTATGATGTACAAACCCCAGGCCCTAGAGCACCGTTTTAAATGTTCGTCCCTAAGATTTTTCGGTTACCAAAGGGGCCTGTAAGAATCTCTAGGAACCTTTTTTGGGGTCCTTTTTTTTATTATTAGTTTCAAAAGGGTTTTAAAGATAAATTGTTTTTTTTTAAGTTTCATTGTGTGTTTTTGGGAAGTCTTCCCAAAGGTCAACCCCATAGACAACTTTGCCCATTTCTAATTGGCATTTCGTTATTAAAAAATACACATTTGGTTTTTTTCAAGCAATGAGTATATTTCTCACTATATTTGTCACAGTCTTTTTCCCGAAAGGCCATTAAAAATTTTCATTCATAGGGGCAAAGTTGGAAAAATTTTATCGTGGACTGAAAAAAAAATTCCAAAATGAAAAGTGCAATAATTTTTTACAATCAAAGGAGGGGAATGTGCTTTTTCTACCGTAAAACAATATCATTTTGCAAACAATTTCGTGAATTTTTTTAATTCAATAAATTACGATCTCCAACCGAAAGAAATTTTTGGGAAAACCTTTGCTGAGGGGAAACTGTAATGCAAACGTATGGCTGTACACACACACACCACACCCCACACACACACACACACACAGCAGAGGTTTAGTCAGACAAAAAACAGAAAAAGCAAAAGGGGAAACACACACACAAAAATTTTCAGAACCATACAAAATATCACACCATCCCAACACACACTACAATCCATACCCCCCAGCCCCCACCCCCAACCCCCGAGCTATAGAATCCCCCAGGGATGCCCCCAGGTTTTTTCCCACCCTCACAAAGGCCCCCCAAACCAAAAGTTTTTGGAAAGGAAACCGGGAAGGAAAGGTACACAAAAAGCTGATGGAAAAACAATAAGTGGGAGGAGTGGGATGGGAAAAAGTCAAAGAAGCTCAACCCGGGCTTTATAGCTCTCACAGAAACCAAGCTTACAGGGATATAACAGATTTCCACTTTCCCAAAGGGAAAAACCAAATCCCCAGGAAAGACAGAGGGATCGGGGGGGGGGAGGAGTGGCCCTTTTCTGATCAAAAAACGCTGGAAAATTTTTAAAGACTGGAGAGAGGAGAAAAGGGAGAAAAAAGGATTACATAGGGGAAACACTTCACTCCCGGATTCCCCCAAAGGGGGGAATAGCAGGATGTATAACCCCCCCACCGGGAAAAGCAGGAGGCCAAGGCAAAAAGTACGACGGGGGGAGCAAAGAGCGATGGTTTTAAAACACGGGCTAGATTTGGGCCCGAAAAAGCCATGCATGCAGGGCAAAGCTCCTGATCTTTGGTGACTTTAACCCCAAAGGGTATCGATTGGGAGAACTTGGACCCCACATGGGGGCCCCAAAATCATGGAGGGCTTTAAAATGATGGGGGGTGGTACTGGAAAACTTTTGGCCCAAAACGTAAGGGGCACTACAAGAGAGAAGGAGAGGATTAAACCCGCAAGGCTGGACTTAATATTCACCTTTAGTATGGGAGATATCGGAAAGGGCTCACATACAAAGACCCCCTTTGGGGGGTGACCCTGGGTTTGGTTTTTTAAAACTTCGAATACACAGTAGAAACTACAAATGGAGGGGGAAGCAGGAAAGGCCAGGGCGAAAAGAAGCCAAACCCACAAGAAAGGGGGCTACACAGGGGAAAAAAAGGGAACTACCTGAAAGGGGGTTTATTGGGACAGAAAACTGGCAGGGAAGCCCGTTAAAGAGATGATGGAATATTGCAACAAAATGCAAGGAGGCTGAGGAGAGGTTTGTACCCAAGGGTAACAGGGGAAAAATGAAAAACCAGGATGACCCATGGTTTACCCAAAAGGGGGCAGGGAAAGGGAAAAAACAAGTGTGCTAGGGAAAGGAAGAAATATAGAAGGGGAAAGGCCCAGGAGAATAAGGGGCCAGTCGTAGAGCCCCAAAAAGAATAGCACAGATAGAAGGGGGCCCCAAAAAAATATGAAAATGACATAGCAGCGAAAGCCCAAACTGACCCAAAACCCGTTGTTAAGCCATCAGGGGGGAAAAAAAAAGTCAAGGGGCCCAGGTAATCCCGGCTAAGGAAGGAAGGAGGAGAGTCAAAAAAGGGAAAAGACCCGGGGAAGTATGTGAAGCTCAAAAAGAGTTCAAAAAGTGTTCACCGAGGAGGGAAAGGGAAAGGGGCTCCAGAAAAAACGGAGAGGTGGGGGACACCCCAAGTGGGTGGACACCCGTGCACAACCCCGAGGAAAAGTGAAGAGGGTTCTGAGTGAGCTAGATACCCCAAAAGGGAATTGGGGGCCCGTAACCCTTTCCCCAGGCGGACCCTCAACTAAAAAACTTTCAGGGCTGCAGAAAACAATATGAAGTTCAAAAGATTTTAGAAATTTTAATTACTCAGTTTTTGGTAAACATGAGGAAATTTTAAAACTTTTCAGAGTACAAAACAAATTCCCCCCCCCACGAAATTTGAGCGAAAACCAACGTCCCAAAAAAAACCCGGGAAGGGTTATGTGGGGGATCTCCCTTCAAGGGCCAAAAACATTGTATCAAAAGCATCTGCTAAAAAATGACAGGATGGGTAATGAGAACCTTCAAAACTAGGGAGGGCCCCAAAACCATGATGGGCACTCTTCAGGTCACTTTTTCTATTAGGCGGGAAAATTGCTGCACTCTAACAGCACCCTTTTAAGCAGGTGAAATTGCCGACCTAGAAAATGTACAGAGAACTTTCACGGCGGGCATAACGGGGATAAAAAAACCTCAAATTACTGGGGCGCTTGAGGTTTCAAACCCGTATTCCCCGGAACGCAGGAGGGAGAGTACATATTATATACACCCGGAAAATCCTTGAGGGACTAGTACCCAACTTGCCCCCAAAGAAAATCAAATCACTTCGAAAGCAAAAAAATTGGGGACGAAAGCACCATCCCCCCAATGAAAAACCAGGGGGGTCACTAGCACGTTAAGAGACCATACAATAAGTGTCAGGAGCCCGAGACTGTTCAACTGCCTCCCAGCACACATAAGGGGGATTACCAACAGACCCCTGGCAGTCTTCAAGCTGGCACTGGACAAGCACCTAAAGTCAGTTCCTGATCAGCCGGGCTGTGGCTCGTACGTTGGTTTGCGTGCAGCCAGCGCAACAGCTGGTTGATCAGGCGCTGATCCACCAGGAGGCCTGGTCACAGACCGGGCCGCGGGGGCGTTGACCCCCGAAACTCTCTCCAGGTAAACTCCAGGTAAACTCCAGGGTATTGAGAGAGGGAGCAGAGGTGCTATGTGTACCCCTAACAACAATATTCAATACATCTATCGAACAGGGAGATTGCCTGAGGCATGGAAGACAGCAAATGTAGTCCCAATCTTTAAAAAAGGAGACAGACATGAAGCATTAAACTACAGACCAGTGTCACTGACATGTATAGTATGCAAAATCATGGAGAAGATTATCAGGAGAAGAGTGGTGGAACACCTAGAAAGGAACGATCTCATTCAACAGCAGCCAACATGGGGTTTTAGGGACGGGAAATCCCTGTGTCACAAACCTACTGGAGTTCTATGACATGGTGACAGCAGTAAGACAAGAGAGAGAGGGGGTGGGTGGATTTTCTTTTCTTGGACTGTAAGAAGGCGTTTGACACAGTTCCACACAAGAGATTGGTGCAAAAACTGGAGGACCAAGCAGGGATAACAGGGAAGGCACTACAATGGATCAGGGAATACTTGTCAGGAAGACGGCAGCGAGTCATGGTACGTGGCGAGGTGTCAGAGTGGGACCTGTGACCCGCGGGGTCCCACAGGGGGCAGTCCTAGGACCAGTGCTGTTTCTGGTATTTGTGAACGACATGACGGAAGGAATAGACTCTGAGGTGTCCCCTTTTGCAGATGACGTGAAGTTGATGGGGAAGAATTCATCGATAGAAGACCAGGCAGAACTACAAAAGGGGTCTGGACAGGCTGCAGACCTGGTCCAGCAATTGGCTTTCCCGGAGTTCAATCCCACCAAGTGCAAAGTCATGAAGATGGGAAGGGCAAAGAAGAAACCCCAGACGGAGTACAGTTAGGGGGCCAAGATACAAACTCATAAGGAAAAAGATTTTGGGTGAGTATAACAAGGCACATCCTGAACGGGGAATCAACCAAATAACTGCTGCAGCATTATGGGCGCCTAGCAAACCTCAGAACAGCATTCCGACATCTTAATAAGGAATCATTCAGGACCCTGTAAAACCGTGTACGTTAGGCCCATATTGGATTTATGCGGCACCATTTTGGGAACTCACACCTAGCCAAGCAAGTGAAGAAACTAGAGAAAGTGCAAGGGTTTTGCAACAAGACTAGTCCAGAGCTAAGAGGTATGTCCTACGAGGAGAGTTAAGGGAAATCAACCTGACGACATGGAGGACAGGAGAGATAGGGGGGAGAAGATAACGACATACAAAATATGAGAGGAATTGACAAGGTGGCCCAAAGACAGGATGTTCCAGAGATTGGACACAGTAACAAGGGGACACAGTTGGAAGTTGAAGACACAGATGAATCACAGGGATGTTGGGAAAGTATTTCTTCAGCCACAGAGTAGTCAGTAAGTGGAATAGTTTGGGAAGCGATGTAGTGGGGGCAGGGTCCAACATAGCTTTAAAACAGAGGTATGATAACGCTCACGGTTAAGGGAGAGTGACCTAGTAGCGATCAGTGAAGAGGCGGGGCCAGGAGCTCGGACTCGACCCCCGCAACCTCAACTAGGTGAGTACACACACACACACACACACACACACACACACACACCATACACGCACACCATACACACACACGCCACACACACACACGCCACACACACACACACAAAACATAAACACACACACAAAACACACACACACACACACGCCACACACACACACACCCCACAAAACACACCCCACACACCACACGCCACACACACCATACACACACCATACACAAAAACAAAAACACACACACACACACACACACACACACACACACACACACACACACACACACACACACACACACACCTACACACCTATAACAGGCCTAGTGTCTAATCGACATGTGCCTAGGACAAAATGGTAACTAACTAACACCACACACACACGCACACACACACGTCAAGAAATTAGAGAATGTGCAAAGGTTTGCAACAAGACTAGTCCCAGAGCTACGGGGATTGTCCTTTCGAAGAAAGGTTGAGGGAAATCGGCCTGACGACACTAGAGGCCAGGAGGGTCAGGGGAGACATGATAAGGACATATAAAATACTGCATGGAATAGATGAGGTGGACAAAGATGGGAAGTTCCAGAGATAGGACACAGACACAAGAGGTCACAATTGGAAGTTGAAGACTCAGATGAATCAAAGGGATGTTAGGAAGTATTTCTTCAGTCATAGAGTAGTCAAGCGTGGGAAAAGCCCAGAAAGTGAAGTAGTGGAGGCGGGGGAAACCCTACATAGTTTTTAAGGCGAGGTATGATAGAGCTCATGGAGCAGGGAGAGAGAGGACCTAGTAGCAATCAGCGAAGAGGCGGGGCCAGGAGCTATGACTCGACCCCTGCAACCACAAAAAGGTGAGTACAAATAGGTGAGTACACACACACACACACACAGACAAAACACAACACACACACCACACACACACAACACACAACACACAACCCCAAAAACAAAACACAAACACA
>NW_026471201.1:0-11772 GCF_026875155.1 Cherax quadricarinatus | reverse complement strand
GGGCAAAGAGGTTTTTTTAATTTATAATTTGGAAAAGGGGTATTACAGGGTGGATGGGGGCCAATGTGGCAGATGTTCCCGGTGTATGGTGTAGGAGGTAGTACTGAAGCAGTGAAGAGTTTTTACGAGGATAGTGAGGCTCAAGTTAGAGTATGTAGGAAAGAAGGAAATTATTTCCCAGTAAAAGTAGCCTTAGAAAAGGGAAATTTTGTGATGTCACCGTGGTTGTTTAATATATTTATAGTTTGGGGTTTTGTAAGAGAAGTAAATGAGAGGGTCTTGGCAAGAGGCGTGGAGTTAAAAGATAAAGAAACACACATAAAGTTGAATTGTCACAGTTGCTCTTTGTGATACACTGTGCTCTTGGGAGAATTCTGAAGAGAAGTTGCAGAGGTTGGTGGATTAATTTGGTAGGGTATGCAAAAGATGAAAATTAAAAGCGAATACAGGAAAGAGTAAGGTTACGGGGATAACAAAAAGATTAGGTGATGAAAGATTGGTATCAGATTGGATGGAGAAGTATGGAGGAGGTGAATGTATTCAGATATTTGGGAGTGGATGTGTCAGCGGATGGGTCTATGAAAGATGAGGTGAATCATAGAATTGATGAGGGGAAAAGGGGTGAGCTTTGACTTAGGAGTCTGTGGAGACAAAGAACTTTGTCCTTGGGCAAAGAGGGGAATGTATGAGAGTATAGTTTTACCAACGCTCTTATATGGGTGTGAAGCATGGGTGATAAAATTTTGCAGCGAGGAGAAGGCTGGAGGCAGTGGAGATGTCATGTGTGAGGGCAATGTGTGGTGTGAATATAATGCAGAGAACTCGTAGTTTGGAAGTTAGGAGGAGGTGCAGGGATTCCCAAAAACTGTTGTCCAGAGGGCTGAGGAAGGGGTTGTTAAGGTGATTCAGACATGTAGAGAGAATGGAGCGAAACAGAATGACTTCAAGAGTGTATCAGTCTGCAGGGGAAAGGGAAAGGCGGGGTAGGGGTCGGCCTAGGAAAGGTTGGGAGGAGGGGGTAAAGGAGGTTTTATGTGCGAGGGTCTTGGACTTCCACGGGCATGCGTGAGCGTGTTTGATAGGAGTGAATGGAGACAAATGGTTTTTAATACTTGACGTGCTGTTGGAGTGTGAGCAAAGTAAAAATTTATGCAGGGATTCAGGGAAACCGCAGGCCGGACTTGAGTCCTGGAGATGGGAAGTACAGTGCCTGCACTCTGAAGGAGGGGTGTTAATTTTTGCAGTTTAAAAACTAGTGTAAAGCACCCTTCTGGCAAGACAGTGATGGATGTGATGATGGTGAAAGTTTTTCCTTTTTTTTTTTTCGGGCCACCCTGCCCGACTTTTACTGGGAAATAATCTCCCTCTTTTCCCACATACTCTAAAATTGAGCCTCTCTTTCCTAGTAAAAACTCTTCATTGCTTTCAGTAAACCTACCTCCTATACCAACACCTGCAACATCTGCCACATTGCCCCCCTATCCACCCTGTCATACGCCCTTTTCCAAATCCATAAATGCCATAAAAACCTCTTTAGCCTTATCTAAATACTGTTCACATTACTTGTTTCAAATGTAAACACCGGGTCACACAGCCCCTACCTTTCCTAAAACCTCCTTGTTCATCTGCTATCCTATTCTCCGTCTTACTCTTAATTCTTTCCAATTTAAAACTCTACCATACACTTTACCAGGTATTCTCAACAGACTTATCCCCTATAATTTTTGCACTCTCTTTTGTCCCCTTTGCCTTTATACAAAGGAACTATGCATGCTCTCTGCCAATCCCTAGGTACCCTTCCCCCTTTTCCATACATTTATTAAAATAATTGCACCAACCCCCCAAAACTATACCCCCCACCTGTTTTTAAATTTTCTATCTTTACCCCAATCAATCCCGGCTGCCTTCCCCCCTTTCTTTTTCCCTACCCCCTCACAACTTCCCCCAATCACAACGGGTTTTCCTCATCCTACAAAGTTTCCCTCCTTGCCCTACACGAAATCACAGCTTCACTTTTCTTCATCAACATTTAACAATTCCCAAAATATTCCCTCTATTTTCCCCAAATCCCTCAATTCCATTAATAACTCTCCTCTCCTATTTTTAACTGAAAATCCATTTGTTTTCTAGGCTTCCTTAACTTTTAAATCTCACTCCAAAACTTTTTCCTTTTTTTAAACAAAATTTTTGATAACATCTCCCCCCATTCTCTCATTTGCTCTTTTTTTTACATTGCTTCCCCACTCTCTTAACCTTCTTTTTTCTCCAAACTCTTCCCTCCTTGCCCTTCTATTTTGTAAAAACTTCTCAATGCTAATTTTTTCTCCCTTCTACTTCTTTACATCATCATTCCACCAATCGTCCTCTTCCCCCCGCACCCACTTTCCTGTAACCAAAACTTCGCTGAACATCTAACACTCTTTTTAAACCTACCCATACCTCTTCGACCCCATTGCCTTGCTCTCATTAGCCATCTATCCTCCAAAAAGCTGTTTATTCTTCCCTAACTGCCTCCTTTTTTAGTTTAAAAACTTCACCCTCTCTTCCCTGATGCTTCTATTTTCCGTATCCCATCTACCTTTTACTCTCATGATACAACAAAAAGTGATCTGATATTTGGGGCCCCCTCTAAAAACATTTTACACCTAAAGTCTACTCAACAGTCTTTTATCTCCCAATACATAATCCAAAAACACTTCTTTTGCCCTACATCATATCTTGTTACTTATTTACCCTCTTTTTCTTAAAATAGTATTACCTATAAAAAACCCCTTCTATCAAATTTCTTCAAAGGGCTCCCTTTACTTTTACCCCTGGCACCCCACATTACCTCCCAACCCTCTTATTATTTTTAAATTTAATTTCCATTTGGTTAAAAAGGTCCTATACATTCCTCTCTTCTCCAGGTGCATACACCTTTTTAAACCCCCATTTTTTCGCATCCAACCTTTATTTTAAATCCAAATTTTTAAATTTACACATTCATATTTCTTTTCTCCTTTCCATAATGATATTCAACATTATGCTCCCCCCTTTTTTGCTATAACTCTCTCAGATACTCCCCAGATTTAAACCCATTTTTTTCCCCCAAAACTCCCCTCCCCCTTCTTTTTTTCCCGCACCCAACACCCAAACCCATTTAACACCAATATTTTTTTTTTCCCCCTCTCCCCCCCCCTTTTTTTTTCTTTTTCCTTTTTTTAGTAAATGTCACAGGAAAAGGGGGGTTATAGCCCATTGCCCCCGGCATTTTAGTCGCCTCATAAGACACGCATGGTTACGGGGGAAAGATTTTTTCCCCTTCCCCCTGGGCAATAGAAGAAAAAAAAGAAGAAAAAGAGCTTGTAGAAAAAAGAGAAAAACCAGATGTATGATATTATATCATGGCTGTTTTGAAATGTGACCCAAAGGTAAGTAGGATAGAAGATATCCCTGTTTCAGCGGTTATATATATATATATATATATTTTAAAATTATTAAAATAATATAATATAATATATATATATATTTAAAAATATTTTAAAATTATTATAGGGGAAAAAATTTTATTTTATTGTGTTTTTTTTATCCTGTCATCGGTGTCAAGTTATACGAAAACGTTACTTCTCTCTTTTTTGTATAACATAAGTAAATGAGAAGGGTATATTACCAATTAAAATCTTACCTTATCGACTTAAATGTTACATTGTCCCATTTGGGCCCTAGTGTCCAAAATTTAGAATCTTACGCAAAAAGAAGACATAATTCTGTAAACAAGGGCCGAAAACACAATTTTTTCATTGTGGGGGTTTAAAGGGTTATTGCTCCCCTACTAATCTTCAAAGGGGGATACACCAAATCCCGTTTTTGTTCTTTGGGGTAGTAGGCAGACAGCCAGCACTATGAACAACAAAGGTGGCCCCCAAGAATCAGTTCTACTTGAAAACACAACTGAAAAATGTTTTACTAATTGACCCAAGAAAATTTTGCTGCCACAAAATACATCAAAATTTGGACTTATGAAAAATTTTGTGAAGGCCTTAACAAGAAAAGGAAATCTTTCAAGTCCTGGATCAAAATTTCCTGATAAATGAAGGCAAGTTTTAAAAGGGTGAATCTTTTTTGGCCTAGATTCAGCAATAATGAAGGACAAACATTTTGATGAAACATTACGGTGCGGGTGAATGCCTGATTTATTCAGGCAGATTGTCTACAACTTTTTTGGGGAAAAAAAGCGTTCTCCCCCAATATGAAAAAAATGACCAAGACCTGATTTCAAGTTTCCAGCAATTTAGGGCTAGAATGAGGTGAAGATCACTTTTTGCACTCACATCTTGCTATTTCCCAAAAAATTGTGGGGACTTGAGGGGAAAAAGGGAGGGGTTTTCCATCAGGGAATTTTCACTATGGAAACTCGATCCAGGGCAAATGGAATGTCAGAAAGAGTGGGGTTACTGCTAGTTTTGAAACGTAATGGTCCGATGACAGCACAAACGAAAAAATCAAAGCGGGCCCCTTCCTTTATTCAGTTTAGGCTAACCTTTGGAACATATTTTTTTAATAAAATCATTTTATTTGATTCATGTTGATCTAGAATTTATATGTTTTTTAAAACTAACAAATTGCTTTTCCATGATTCTTGCCTAATTTTTTTAAATTAACAAAATTTTTTATATTTCACATTTTTATCTTTAAAATTTTAGTTTATTCAAAATGGTTTAGATATTTACAATCAGAGCCCAAGAATATGTAAAAACGCAATCATGAAAAAAAGTTTAAAAAAAAATTTCAAATGCAAACCCAAAAATTCCGAAACCATGAAGCAGAGGGAGTAGTTAAAGTGAATTGGAGTATAAGTGAACCCCAGGTAAGTCGAACCAGCAGGAATAAGGGCACTTAACCACTTTGGGGGGAAAAAACTTTTTTTTGGGGCACCTCAAATTTGGAAATAGATTTTCATAAACCCAGGGAAAATTCGTTTCAGTGGGAAGGAAAGGTTTTCCGGGCATATGGGCTGGGTTGGGAAAAACGAGCTCTTAGACAAGGCTAGACATGTGAGAGGGAGAAAGTTAAATGAAAGGCGTTAAACTGTGGGAACCGACAAACTTCACCCCGTGGTCCACACGTGGAAAATGGGGCGTCGAAGTTAGACCAAGCGTCTCCTCAACAAAGTGGCCCGATAGGTTAACCCGGGCCCCCTGTGGGGGGTGTGGAAAATGAACTTGATCTAGACTTAGCATCTACCTTTGCAGGTGGGGAGGATGTGAAAATTGATTGGTACCAAAGAATTCGATGATTGGATTCGATGTAAATAATTTGATGCTGCAGTTGTGGGGACCCTGAACACATCCTTCCACCCGACATTAACATTGGGTAGCTGCAAAATTAGTTCAAATTGATAGATCTATGTTTTAAGGCTGATTTAGGTAGGTGTGGCATGCAAAGAGTATGTTACAATCTATTCACCATATGCCACACTCCCATATAGGCTGCCTCCCAACCAACAAACCAGGTGCTAAGGGTTTAATGATCATAGGATACCCATCATTAAATCAGTACATTGGTTCACTGGCCAATCACCGGCAAGTCCGCCAAAGCTGAAGCAACGTGGTTCACTTGTGTCAAGTGAATTGTCAGACTTGCTTGAGCTGCTGGTTGATACACTGCACTCTTTCTGGCTTCTGCTTTTGCTATCTTGTCACCATATGGTACACTTACTATTTGCCCTCTGTACATAGTTGTACATGTATATATCTTGCAAATTATACCTGGCGCAGGAAATACAACTTACATACTATTGCTGAGTTTGTTTGCTTCCCTTTGAAACCTATTACGACCAGGTCGCAGGCTATAATATACCTGTGTTCATAATATGGGATCCCTATCCGGGAGCTGGAGCTGGAGCTAGAGCTGATCTTGGTATCGTTCAGACTGCATCACTATTGCTTTTTGTATTACCTGTCAGTCTTGCTGCTGTGTGTGTATCCTGCAAGTGGTACAGTGTTATTGCTATTGTTGCGTGCATTGCAAACAGCATTTTATAGTGGGTTATGCCACCAACAAGGGTAAGGTGGTTGGTGTTTAAGTATACTCTCCTAAACCTTCGTTGCTGGCGAATTGCTCATTCCATTGGCATAGAACACCAACGATCTTCGATCTTTAATAAATTCACGAAGCAACTATGGCGCACCAAACTAAGGTATCTCCCGCCACAGGGGCTATTAATCGCAGATCTCCGCTTAGGTTCCTTCATAATGTGGGAGAGCTAACACCAGAGCAATCAGACCAGCAGTCTCGTGAAGCAGGTAGTGCACCAGGTTTGTCTTTGGGCGAGTCAGCTTCGTTGGCACTTGAATTAGCTAAATTTAATCTCGAAACAAACAGAGAGCAGCGAGCATTTGCTAAAGAGGAGTTAAATAGAGAGAAGGAGATGAGGCAATTTAAGTAGACTGTTGGTGACTACTTTAGTGTGCAAGGGTCAGTGCTGTTAGTACCTCGCTTTGTTGAGTCTGAGTCTGAACAGTTTTTAGAGGCATTTGAAAAACAGGTTCAAGCATTGAGGTGACCTGGGGAGCATTGTACGGCAAAGTGCAAGTGCTCACAGCTGCTTTAAATGATGAGAACCTTTTGCATGCATTTTTCTACAGACTATGATGAATTACTTCTTCTGTTGTTGTTTGCAATGAGAGAAATAGTCCATGAATCAACAGGGTACAGTCCATTTGAGCTAAACTGCGGGCACAATGTACAAGGCCCTCTGCGAGTGCTCAAGGAAGAATGGATGGGAGAAGACACCTGCATGGCACTCTACAACCCTTCTTCAAAGTTGCAGGTGGCCTGTCAGTTGGCTAAGGCTAACTTAAAATCTGCTCAAAACACTCTGAAACAGAGGTATGACAGAAAGGCAAGGTTTCGCTCCTTCAATCCAGGAAACAAGGTGATGGTACAGGAACCTGTACCTGGCCACACCTTAAAAGCAAGACTCATGGGACCAATGCAAATCATAAGTAAAATCTCTAATATAAATTATGTGGAACTTCCATTATTTTCTTTTATTTTTACACCGGCCGTTTCCCACCAAGGCAGGGTGGCCCGAAAAGGAAAAACTTTCATCAATATTCACTCCGTCACTGTCTTGCCAGAAAGGGTGTTTACATTTTAGTTATAAAACTGCAACATTAACATCCCTCCTTCACGAAAAGTAAAATTTACAAAATAAATCAGTTCAAAATATTTAATAACCCACATAAAGTTCCAGTAATGATTGTCCTCTGCCTCTGTAGAGGACAATCATTACTGATTGTCATTGCTGATTCTTTACATGCCATTCCAGAAATTCAAGTTAAGCTTCCTAATTCTGTCCTCCTCAAGCACCCTAGCCCTTTAATGGTGGGGCTGACTAAAAATCAAATAAAAAGCCTTACTGCCCAGCTTAACTGCCCGCTTACAAACTTACCCTGACATATTTTTGGATGTCCCCAAACAATGTACCCTGGGATATCATGATGTAGACTAAGCCAATTAAACTCTCCCCCTACAGAGCTAATACTGAAAAACAGAGGCTACTTCAAGAGGATGTAGCATTTCTGTTAGAACATTGTTTAGTGGAGTAGTCATCCAATCTGTGTACTTCACTCTGCATCCTTGTTAAGAAATCTGATGGGAAGTTTTCAAATGTGTACAAACTACCATAAGGTGAGTGAGGTCACTATTCCAGATGCTTACCCTCTGCCACGTTTGGAAGACGTAGTGGACTTTGTGGGTAAGGTTACTTTTGTTTCCAAACTAGACCTCCTTAAAGGTTACTGTCAGGTCCCTTTGACAGATAAGGTGAAGGAAATCTCTTCCTTCATTATTCCAAGAGGTCACTATCAGTATAGTGACCCCATTCGGAATGCAGAACTCTCCACCAACGTTCCAGAGCTCATTCAACAGGCTATTAAAGGACTGAAAGCATGGCAGGTTATCTGGATGATATAGTAGTAGTTTCCGATATGTGGGACAAGAATGCTTCCTGACTTAAAGATCTCTTTGAGAAGTTTAGGAGTTTTCAGTTAGCTGTAAATCTATAGAAGTCATCCTTTGGCCAGTCTTCTACTGCTTTTTGGGAAAAATGAAGTAGGTAGGGGTAAAGTTGCCCCTTAAGTTTGCTAAAATTCTTGCCATTAAGAATTACCCAGTACCATTATAATAGAAAGTCCCTCCAGCATTTCTAAGAGATGGAAGGTTTCTATAGATGTTTTCTGTAAGAACTTTGCAGACGCTGTACCCCCCCTTAACCTCATTTACCAGTCAAAAACAAAAATTTCATTGGCCCCCAAGAGTGTTATCAAGCATTGAATAAAGCCAAAAGGTTACTTTGTACTGCACCCATTCTTCTCGTCTTCCGAATTTTCAAAACCTTTTGTGTTAACAGGTTGATGCATGTGAGTCGGGGGTAGGAGCAGTACTACAAAAATCTGGGGAAGAGTGCCTGCAGCCTGTCCATACTTCTCTGCTAGGTATCAACCTCCCCAAAAGGGCCTACTATAGAGAAAGAAGCCCTAACTCTGATACTTGCATTGGAACATTTCGAGGTTCTACGTGGGGCAGTATCCCAAAGGGTTTCACAGTCTACAGTTATCACAACCCACTTGTCTACCTCAACTCCATAAAAAAACCACTGCACACGTCTGATGAATGACTTTTAGAGTTGTACATATTGCCAGTAAAGACAAAAAAATGGGCTGGTCAATTTACTTTTCCATGTTTAATTTAGGTTAGGATGTGTTGGGGACAATATAGGTAGCTTAGTTCTTTTTCCTCCTTCTTTAAATGTTTCTTAATGATGTTGATGGGGCTCTTTTATAGTGAAGGGACTTTCTGCTGTCATCCTCTTTGTGTCTTAAACCCAACATTAGCTCTACTGATCTGCTGCCTCGCTCTAGGATATAGTTTAACTTTGAGTCTCGAGAAAAGTTGAGCCATGGCGACACGCTACCCAGGGAAGTGGAGGCCTAGTTCTGGCTATTTAGAGCCCTTTTGGGGTTAGGTGTGGCATGCAAGAGTATGCTACAATTTATTCGGCGTATTCTGTTTCCCATATAGGCCGTTTCCCAACCAGGAAACCGGGCGCTAAGGGTTTAACGATCGATAGGGTACCCGTCATTAAATCATTAACTTGGTCCATTGACAAATCACAGGCAAGCCCACCAAAGCTGAAACAACATGGTTCACTTGCGGTAAGTACTGGTAGACTTGCCTACCTGCTGGTTGAATATGGTGCACTCTCTCTGGCTTCTGCTTTGCCATCTGTCGGTGTGGTATACACTAAATATTCTATCTGTGCATGTTGTACATAATATATATACCTATATATGATGGGTGAAGGTAAATATGCATTATAGTCTACTGCTGAGTTTGTTTGCTCTAATTCCCATTACGACCAGGTGTCCCAGGCCATTTATGATTATATATATATATATATATATATATATATATATATAATATATTTTATATATATATATATATATTATATATATATATATAGAAAACAACCACTGTGAAAGAATAGCGAAATTCCAGGCACTTTCGTGACTTCTCACATTATCAAGGAACTATAAAAAACAAACATCAAATGAAGGCATATAAAGGGTGAAGACTACAACTCACCATCACGTCGCCACAACACAGCTACACCTCACACACACGTGACGACACCCGATTCTGTGAAACCCACCTAATACTCTACGCAAGAATTAAGATTTATTACTTGTCTAATGTATCAATAAATTATTCCCGAATTTTATTAATTATAAATGAATCCAATTTATATAAACCAAAGGAAATATTTATATTATTTTCAAAACTGCTTTTTATGGAACATGATTATATTTTATTCCTGTCAACCATGGATTTGCTTAATACAACTTTCTAAGCCTTGTCCAGTTCTAATGCTATATTTATGTTATTTTAATCTTAGTTTGAGACTTTTACCAGTTTGACCGTAATAAACTTTATCGCAAATTTTACAAGGAATCTTATAGACACATCCGTCAGCATTTTGGGGAGAATTCTTTATCAAAAGTTTTTTTAATGTATCAAGATTTTCAAATACAACTTTGATGTTAAAAGTCTTAAAAATCTTGATACAGTAAAAAAAAAAAACTTTTGATAAAGAATTCCCCCCAAAATGCTGACGGATGTGTCTATAAGATTCCTTGTAAAATTTGCGATAAAGTTTATTACGGTCAAACTGGTAAAAGTCTCGAACTAACATTAAAACAACATAAATATAGCATTAGAACTGGACAAGATTCCTATGTCCTTTAGAAAGGACATAGGAAAGTATTGGTTTGGAAATAGGGTAGTTGATGAGTGGAACAGCCTACCTAGTTGGGTTATTGAGGCTAGGACTTTGGGTAGTTTTAAATTTAGGTTGGATAAGTACATGAGTGGGAGGGGTTGGATTTGAGTGGGACTTGCACATCAGAGCTTATTTCATGGGTAGCATTGAAAATTGGGTTGGGCAAATGTTTTTCTAGTGGGATGAATTGTAAAGGACCTGCCTAGTATGGGCCAACAGGCCTGCTGCAGTGTTCCTCCTTTCTTATGTTCTTATGTTCTTATGTTCAAATACATGGTCGACAGGAAAAAAATATGAATATTTCATTTGGTTTATATAAATTGGATTCATTTATAATTAATAAAATTTGGGAAGAATTTAATGATACATTAGACAAGTAATAAATCTTAATTCTTGGTTAGAGTATTAGGTGGGTTTCAGAGTCGGGTGTTGTCACGTGTGTGTGAGGTGTAGCTGTGTTGTGGTGACGTGATGGTGAGGTGTGGTCTTCACCCTTTATATTCCTTTGATGTTTTGTTTTTTATAGTTCCTTGATAATGTGAGAAGTCACGAAAGCTTTTGGAATTTCGCTACTCTTTCACAATGGTTGTTTTGCATATTCTGATATCACCTGTTTACTGTGATCTTTTTGCTTATATATATATTTTATATATATTAATAATATATATATATATATATATATATATATATATATATATATATATATATTTTATATATATATATATATATATAATGCAAAAAAACCACTCTGAAAGAATAGAGAAATTCCAAGCGCTTTCGTGACTACTCACATTATCAAGGAACTTGATAATGTGAGTAGTCACGAAAGCGCTTGGAATTTCTCTATTCTTTCAGAGTGGTTGTTTTGCATATTCTGATATCACCTGTTTACTGTGATCTTATTGCTATATATACTATATATATATATATAATATATATATATAAATATTTTATATATATATATATAAAATATATATATATATATATATAAAATACACCTCTTATTATAAATACAGTGAATAATTAAAAGCATAATCAGAAGCTTAAGTACTCTCAGAGTGGAGAGTCTAGTAGAAAAAGACCTTAAAAACCATTCTGAGAAACCTAATTACAAAAGTAGGTACATAATTACGAGTAAGTAGGTGCATTGGTAAGTGGGAAACTTCGCACCTTAAGAATAAACAGGGAACCTAAGCCTTCTCGAGACAATGAAAGAACCTCTTAGAACTCTTAAAGCAATTTTTTCTCAAATTCCTTACAAGTAAAGAGAATTTGGCTCGACAGCAAAAATAAAGGTAATAATATTTTATTCCAAAAAAAATAACTATGATGTTGAAAAATTTATTGACACAAAAAAGTATTGGTCTGGTAAAGGTTTATCAAGTCTTGTTACTTCTGTGTAGACTTTACAAAGTCTTGTTTCTCTCTGTGTAAGCTTTACAAAATCT
>NW_026471200.1:0-12138 GCF_026875155.1 Cherax quadricarinatus | reverse complement strand
AAAAAAATCCTCGTTTCTCCTTTAGAGAACACTACTGTCCCTCTCATTTCCCTTCAAAAATATTCTTTCCCATTTAAAACAACAAAATTGATCAAAAAAACTTATTTGCCTCTACTCGTGTAACGTACTAACACTTTTGTATATTCAGCCCTAGAGGCGCTTTTTTACCCTACCTTCACCCCACCCTTGGATGCCCCCAGTGCCCTTCCCCTCAGTTCCAGACTTTAATACTGTCCCAGTCATTTTTGCTGCATCCTTTCAACCCCTCAATCTGAGTTAAAGTAAGCTAACCCACCCTAATTCATGCTACAAATTCTCTGTATACAAAATGTTTTCAGTTGTTGTTCAAGCCGAGAATAGTGTCCATCCATGGATCAAAACCCCTGCTACCTGTACGTTAATACCACAACTGATTATACGGAGTTGCTTACGTCTGTAATCAGTTAAAATTTTTTTGCTAAAAATTTGAATGAAAAAGAACCCTTAAAAGTATATGAAAATTAAAAATAAATTCTTAAAATAAAGAAAAATTTGGGGGGTTTTAAAAAAACCCAAACTATTTCCCCTGTTTTTTAAATTTAAAATGTTAGGGCCCAAAATTAAGCGCTAACCCGGAAAGAGTCATTCGCCCTCAGGAAAGGGTTCTCTGAAGAAGGTTGGGATGTTGGGAGTGTTAGTGGTAAAGAGTTCAAGGGTAAGGGTTAGTCGGGGTAGAGGGAGTGCAAGAGGAAAATTAAAAATCAGTGTGTTGCAAAAGTTAGTTTGTGTTAAAAAAGTACGGAGAAAGTTTGCTTCAAAGAATGGCGGTTTCAGAGGAGGCCACATAGAGTAAATTGTTGGGTGGTGGAGATATCGAAAGTGATTTTTTTTGGCCCCCTGATAAACAGGACAAACTATTTCGGTAAAGGTGAAATTGACAAAGAAACGGGCGTCCTTTCAAGGAGCCTGACGTTTATTCCGAGGTGTACATAAATAAAAAAAAATGCACCCATAAAAAGTGGGAGAGTGCGTCTCCCAAAAAC
The DNA here is from genome assembly GCF_026875155.1 of Cherax quadricarinatus. NCBI lineage: Eukaryota > Metazoa > Arthropoda > Malacostraca > Decapoda > Parastacidae > Cherax > Cherax quadricarinatus. The sequence goes on along the minus strand of NW_026471200.1, from coordinate 11,116 downwards.
AGTGGAAAAGTGCAGTCTCCAAACATAAAAGTGGGAGTTTTCAAGTCTCCCAAACATAACGGGGGAGAGTGCAGTCTCCAAAAAATAACAGGGGGGGGCAGTCTCCAAAATAACAGTGGAAGAGTGCAGTCTCCAAAATAAAAGTGGAGAGTCAGTCTCCAAAAAATAACAGTGGGAGAGTGCAGTCCCCAAAAATTTAACACTGGTAACTGATGCCCAGAAAACCCAAAAACATGGTTTAACGGGACAATTTTTTTTTGGTTCCAAGTTACTTAAAAAAAGTGATATTTTTAAAATATAGCCCATCCCCGGGAAAATACCGGGGTCCCCCAAATTTAGCATTCAGCATGTTCAGGGTTTTTTTGAAAACAAGTAGAAAGTATTTGCCCCATTTATCCTTTAAATTTTATGATAAATTTTAAAAATACTTTAGGTTTTGAACTGATAGGGATACCCCAAAAAATTAAAAGTTTATTAACAAAGTTGTTAGGTTTGGACAAAATAAAAGTAAATAAATTTTTGATATAATTTAAGATATAAGCCCCCTACACTTTTTCTTTTTTTAGTCCCAAAAGGTTTATTGTGCAGTGGTATACTGGGGAAGGCAATTTTTCAGTATGACTTTTAAATTTTTCCCCCCTTTTGGGTATCTGGTTTTTGAGTATAAAAAAAATCACTAGCATTTTAAAAAGGTGGGGTGGGGAGCTTTTTGTGTGTATGTGTCAAAGTTGCTCGTTATGTCTCAGAAAGGGACTCGACTGACTTAGACAAAAACCCGGGTAAACTAAAACTAAATTTCTAAAATTTAATCATCTTTCTTGACAAACCCAAAAAGGCATCCAAACAAGGCTTGCCTTGGGGAATATGAAAAATCATTCGCCAAACGCAATAATGAAACAAGGAGACCCCACAGTTATCAGGAAAAAAGGGGAAAACAAAAAATAAAGGGCCCCCAAAAAAGGGGGGAAACCATAAACAGATCACCCATAAAAGCCCTAAAACTCCCTTAATACTAAATTTCTTTTCCAGATTGTCCCTGTATCCTCTGACATTCTATGTTTGTAAAAGCCTTTTCGGGGGAAAATTTGGAAGTTTAAAGGGAACAGACAGAAAGCGGGGGTTTAAACGTTTAGGATGATGGGTTTAAAGTCGATGTGGGGGAGGGAGGGGTTTAGGTGAAAAAACAAGTTTTTTTGGGGGAAAAACCCGAAAAGATAAATTTTGTTTTTAAGTAACGGGGTAAGGGTTTGTAAAAGGTGGAAAACTGTAACAGGTTTAAACCCCCAATTTTTACGTTTCTTTAAACCCAATATGGCCTCATAGTTACAAAGGACAAGGCAGCGAGGAAGCTTTATTCCATATTTACTATATACTATACTACTCCCAATCTTTATTTTACAAGTACAGTACAGGGAACCCCAAGGTTTTTACAGGCCCAGCAAAACTTCAATGAAAATTTGGGAAAAGGTTAGGTTAATTTTGCCCCCCAAGGAAGGGGCCCAACACCAGTCAAACTAGCACCCAGGTCCTATTTTATTAAGGGGGTGAACATGGACAGCAGGTTTTTCAAAAAGAAATAGCCCTTAATGTTTTACGGAAACCAGGGATCGACCCCCGGCCCTCAGTGTGTGGGTGAGTGTGCAAAGCAATCGGGGGGGGGTAGGGGGCATCTCCGAGGGCAATAGGCAGGTGGAAAATAGGCGGGTTTGGGAAGAGGGGAAAAAAACTTTTCAGTAGCTATGTAAAGAAGGGGACGGTGAGGGATACGGTATCTTGGAGGAACTTGAGGGGAGACCGAGGACTAGGGGAGGACAGTACGTGGTGGTGGACGTATATCCACAACTGTCACCGACGCAGGAGGCAATGTGCAAGTCTCAGAGGTAAGGAAAGTTAAGCGCGGGAAGAAAGTTTTGGTGACGGGGGAGTTTCGGCCTTGAATGCGTTGAAGAGCTGAAGGCTTAGCCAAGGAAAGCTGTTGGTGGAGAGAACAATTGAAATAAAGAATACGAAGGAGGAAAGATGGGAGAATCGAAGAGGTACTGTAGGGACATCGAAGTTGAAGACTGCAGAAGGTTGGACAGAGGGGTGACTGTGAGAGAGGGTAAAAGAACCTGAAAGAGCTGAGCAACTCTAAAGTAGAAGTACCTTGGAAGTATCCCTTGAAGGCGGAGGTGAAGCACTGCTTTAACATAAGAGAGAACCTTCATTACTTTAAGACAACGTATTTCTATCCTCATAAGAAGACCCGTAATGGGGAGGAATATGTAGGGTGAGTCTCACCACAGGTAAGTCAAGTAAGTGAAGGGCCAGTTTCAGGACGAATTATTATGGTCAGCTGCACAGCAGACCGGATACTCTGCGGTGATCTACAGTACTTAATACGTTGGGAGTAATTCCTACATTCGTAAATGCTGTTCCTGATATATAACCGAGGCTGAAGCTCCCGACAGTCAAATGTAAGTTTGGTAATATTGCATGCACAACGTCTCCGACCTCGGGCAGGAAGGACATAAGTTTCTACTTTGATGACACGGAGGTTTTTGAGCTCAAGTTGCTCCTACATGTCCGGTCCACACTGTGTAAAGTTTGTGGTTGCGGGATGAGAACTGTACCTTAGCTAGAACTGAGAAAAGAATATCTATGTGTTGTGATAGGGGTGTCGTCAGCACACCCCTATTGTGATAGGGGTGTCGTCAGCATAAAAAACAATGCCATTTTGAGGGCATGTTTCAACACTGTTTTACTAATACTAAGGCCTATAAGGTCAACAGTAGGCACCGCTGGTGAAGAGAAAAGATTTTTGTCCAGGAGAGTCACTGAAATACAGTTTGGAGACAAAAAGTTTTCCGGGCAGCTTATTTCTTAGAGTAAGAGCAAAGAGTGTTTAGAAAAAGTATCGGGTTTCAAATACAAGTAGAGGTCACTGGACAGAAGCCTCGACCCAATCAGTCTTGTGATGCTCGAACGATCCAAAAAGTGATGCACCGTAGAGATTAGAAACAGGGATCGATGTCGAAGACAAGCGAAGGTTTAGAGATATCAACAGGGTAAGTCCAGAACTAAGGTACCTTTGTCAGGCACCGACGTGTTGTCAAAAGCGGTACTGGGGTCGGAAGAAGGTACGTGGGCGTGCTAGGGTCGATTAAGGGTTTTAGCTCCCCAAACACCCCCACCGTACAAACACCCCACCGTACATCAGCAATAAGTATTAGGGAATTTAGAAGCATTTAACGTTTTACAGCCATTTTCCGCATACTATTCGTCTGCAGTTTGGACACCACTTGTGTTTCCAGGGAATAGTCTGGTTACCCTTCCTATCCTGTACTTCCCCTGGTATAGTATGGATCGCCTCTCTATTCCTACTGTATTTTCCAGGAGATAATTAGGTTTTCCTCCCCTACTGTCAATACCACGGGGTTTGTCCAGCTCTCCTACCTCCTACTTCCCAGGGGATTGCCTGGTTCCCCTTTCTATGCTGTATTTTCCAGGGGGAAAAGTCTGGTGTCACTCCCACTGAGAAAGTTTAGCATAAAATATAAAAGCCCTACAGACGAGGTACCCATAAATATTTTTAATTTGGTATTTAAAAGGGATAAAAAAAATTTAATTTTTACTGCCAAAACTGAAACTTACAACTTAATTTAACTCTGTTGCGTCGAATTACGAGAAGCATTAGAAGCAAGCAGTATGGAGTTTTGAAAGTTTTCTGAGCCATTCAAGAGATCTTGGAATGGGTTCTACAATATGGTCACAGGACATCTGTACATGCCAAATTGTTCCAAGAATCTTGAACCTAGTTACCGTACACCAGAGTTGAAAAAGTGAAGGCCACTACAACGAAAGAAAACTCTTTGGAAGGAAATGATTAAAGCAACCACTTAAGAGTGCCTCTTCGGTGATACCTAATTAAAATACCAGCTTACGTCTCCTTCTGGGATACATAGTGTATCCAGAAAGGAGACGTAAACGGTTTCTGATTTTTTTTTCTCCAACGTATCGTTTTGTCTTCACTCAGTACACGAGATCTCATCAGCTCAGCTTTAAATGTTCAAATTTTCATCCCTGGTGAAGTAAAAACTATAGAAAGATCCAATGAACAATTGCTGAGTGTTGCTGAGCTCTGCTCAGTCGCTAGCGCACTCACCTCACACATGAGGTCCGGAGTTCGAACCCCTAGTACGGCTGGAAAACATTAGGACGTGTTTCCATAAGACACCTGCTGTTACATGTTCACCCATCAGTATAAATTAGGTACCTGGGTGTTAGTGGACTGGTGTGGGTCGCATCCTGGGACAAAACTGACCTAATTTGTGGGAAATGCTCAGCATAACAAGCGGCTTTCTATATAGTAGTATGTCACTGATGTCAGCTATGGTCTGTATACCTTGTACATGTAGAAACAAGATAATATTATATTATTATTACTATTACATAGGCAGCTTACGAAAGTGGCTTTCGTCCGATAACTTTAAAAAGTTTTTTATGATCGAGTTTAAAAGGTCAACACTAGTGGACCCTACTTATAAGGTTTGTATAGTTAATGAGCCATGTGGGTGCCATTGTACCACACTGAATCTCGAATTGGCATAGTAATAATTTGTACTAAAATAATGGATTATGATTATGCTGTAAAGAGCTCTTGATACAAGAAAAAGAATTATACACCCCTTCCTGGATTCAGTGTGAATGACTCCCGTCCCCCGGTTCTCTATTATTTATACTCGTCAACAATTTCCTTGATTAAAATAAAAGAAACATTTTAAACTGCATCTTTAAAGGCTGATGTATCGTATGAAATGGACGAAGCCTTTTTTTGGGGTATAGGTTGTGTAGGTGTAAATTTTGTTGGATTTTTGTGCAGCGTCAAACTTTAGTGCTATTGTGCAGCAGATGTGTGAAAATATTTGGAAGTACTGGGCGTTTGATGATAAAAATATGAAATCTGGCACAAAGCTGGAGAATATTGTATTGAAGATTTTTTACTAAATGGATCATCCAAGAGTTGTGGTTCAATGGCTGGAGGCGACCAGTTCCAGGTGACTCTCAACGTAATGTTTATTTTCTCCGCTGTTTATTGGAAGGTTACAAATAAAAAATAAATGTAAATATGCTTTAATTTTATGTAAAACGAATAATGACGCGCTTACATACATTCATTCATTCACTCTTTCATATATACATACAACATACCACACACACACACACACACACACAACACACACACACACACACACACACACACACACACTGGTCACTCCACTCCTGCAAGCTATTACCAGAATTAGGGTAGAAATAGCATAGATAAGGTGAAGATAGTGTTGACGAGAGTGTGAGGTGTAGAGCAGGCTAGCGAGGGGTAACGTAGGGGTAATGTAGTATTACTACCGGCAGTTATTAGCAGTAAGAATACTTAGGAAGCTAGGAAGTCCTCTCTCAATGTGAGCAAGGAATAGGATAATAACCAGCAGTAACTGGTACTTAAATCCAGAAAGGGCAATAAGTGGAGAGAGTAGCATTACTAGGAAAGACAACTGGGACTAAATATGAGCCTACAGGACAGAGAGGCATAACAGATCTTTCATCCACAACAACCCTCCCCTACCCCCCTAACCATCCCTCCCTCACACACAAGGGTAGACACTTATAGAAGCTTTAGACCCTAGTACCAAATTCCGCCAAACACGAACACACACACATATACACACATACACACACCTCTACTAGGCGAAACACACACACACACACACACACACACACACACACACACACACACACATACACACACAACCTTACTAGGTGAGTACACACACATATACACACACTGCACATACACACACACACACACACACACACACCACACGCACACACACACACACCTAAGGACCCCATCATCAAGCAGTCACTCTACCTCAGCCTTCTTTCCCTCCCCTTCTAATCCCATCACACACACACACCTCCCCCGCTTCTATGGGTCACTCATCCTTCTCTCCCCTCCCCTCCCGTCTTCCTCCCTCCCCCCTCCCCCCTCCCCTTAATCCAATCCCTCTCTCTTCCACACATGCACACACACATACACAAGCACTTATACACTTGACACAAACACGTACTCCCCTTCCCCTAACCACCTCTCCCCCTCCCTCTAGCCACCTACCCCTCCCCCAAACCATCTAACCCCTCCCCCAAACAATCTAACCCCTCCCACAACCACCTCTCCCCTCAATAACCATCCTCCCCTCCCCATAACCATCCATCCCACTCCCCTAAACATCTATTCCCTCCCCCTAACCATCTCTCCCCCTTCCTTCTGTGGTGCAATAGGGCAACCTAGAACTAGGATGAGAACAACGGTCAGATGGACGAATCTGCGAGGGAGGACTGGGAGGCAGAGCTCAGAAAAGGGAGGAAGACTGGGGAAGGAGGCTAGATGAGCTTGCAAGGAAGATGGAGGAGAGGTTAGCAGCAGAATGCAGAAGGTGGGAGCAACATGCCACAGTAGCAGAAGCTAATATACAGAGATTAGAAGAGTAGCTGAGAAATCTGAAACAGCCTAGAGACAAAGATAATACAGAAATAGCATCAGCAATGTTTACATCAGACACAGACAAAGGGTCTGAAGGAAGCATGGAAGCTAAACTGTATGCAGAGGTCCTGTCAAACCCACATGGGGCCAAAACAAAGACAGGGAGCACACTAGGACAGAATGAGAGGTTGGAAGACATTGAAGGAACACAAAGAGTAGTGGTCAACAGAGTTAAATCGGAGGCTGCCATTAGTGAAGAGCTCTGTTCCACAAGGCACAGTACTCGCCCCCATCTTATTCCTTATCCTCATATCAGACATAAACAGAGATATACACCACAGCACCGTATCATCCTTTGCGGATGATACTAGGATCTGCATGAGGCTGTCATTGCTGAGGACGCGGTTAACTCCAAGAAGATATAAACAAAGTTTTCCAGTGGGCAACGGTAAACAATATGATGTTCAATGAGGACAAATTCCAACTACTCCGTTATGAAAAACTGGAGAGATAATAACTAGAACAGAGTATATTACTGACTCCGGCCATACAATAGAGCGGAAAAAATAATGTAAGGGACCTGTAGTAGTAATGTCTGAGGATCTCACTTTCAAGGATCACAACAGTGCCACGATCGCACGTCAAAGAAAATGATAGGATGGATAATGAGAACTTTCAAAACGAGAGATGCCAAGCCCCTGATGATCCTTTTCAAATCACTTGTTCTCTCTAGGCTGGAATTTCTGCTGTACATTAACATCTCCATTCAAAGCAGGTGAAATCGCAGATCTAGAGAGTGTACAGAGATCCTTTACTGCACGTATAAGTTCTGTCAAGCACCTTAACTACTGGGAACACTTGGAAGCACTTGACTTGTACTCGTTGGAACGCGGAGGGAGAGATGTATCATAATCTACACTTGGAAAATCTTGGAAGGAATGGTCCCAAATCTGCACACAGAAATCACTCCTACGAAAGTAAAAGATTGGGCAGGCGATGCAAAATGCCCCAATATAAAAGTAGGGGCGCCATTGGTACACTAAGAGAAAACACCATTAAACGTCGGGGCCCAAAACTGTTCACAGCCTCCCATCAAGCATTAGGGGAATTGCCAATAAACCCCTGGCTGCCTTCAAGAGAGAGCTGGACAGATACCTAAAGTCAGTGCCGGATCAGCCGGGCTGTGGCTCGTACGTTGGACTGCGTGCGGCCAGCAGTAACAGCCTAGTTGATCAGGCCCTGATCCATCTGGAGGCCTGGTCATGGAACGGGCCGCGGGGGGCGTTGATCCCCGGAATAACCTCCAGGTAACCTCCAGGTAAGATGAAGCGGAGTGGTGGACCTGGGAGAGAGGACTGGGAGCAGAGCTCACGCAAAGAGAGAAGGAGTGGGGGAGGAGGCTGGAAGAGATCAGCAAGAAAATGGAAGAGAAAATAGCTGAGAGCAGAATGGGAATTACAAATCACAGCAGCTGAAGCTAAGATACAGAGCTTAGTAGAGAATAAAGAGTCTGAAACAGCCTAAAAGAACCAAAGGAGAGTACACCCATGACACCAAGAGCTACTACATCTGTCACTGATGAGGGGACAGTAGGGGACAAAGGAGATATACTGTATGCAATGACCCCATCTAACCCAAGGGGGGCCTGGGAAAAGGCAGGGAGAACAGCAAGAACTAATGAGGGGACTAAAGTCAATGAAGGAGCTAAACTATACACAGAGGCTCTAACAGACAACTGTCATGTCCAGGAACAAATAAGCAGAGGGACACCAGATAGGGAAGAGACAGTAAGAAGCAACGTGTCAATGGCAGGAGTAGTGAGTAGTGAGGTGTTGGCCAGACCCCTTATATACCTTCCTTGGATGCTTTACTTTCATTAGTTCCTTGATAATGTGAGTAGTCACGAAAGCACTTGGAATTTCTCTATTCTTTCACAGTGGTTGTTTTGCATTTATATTATATATTATATATATTAATATATATATATATATATATATATATATTATATATATATATTATATATATATATATATATATATATTATATATATATATACTGTATCGTAGATATGTCGTGCCGAATATGTATTATTATTATTATTATTATTATTATCAAGGGGAAGCACTAAACCCGTAGGATTATACAGCGCCTGTGGGGGGATGTGGAAGGTATTCAGGCTTAATTCAGGGAACTGGAGCACAGATCAATTCCCTGAATCAAGAGCCCCTCACCAGCATCAAGGAACCTTCCTTGAGGGGCCGAATATGTAAAACTGGTCAATTAGCAAGAACTCATTTAAAATTAAGTCCTTTCCAAAATTTTCTCCTATACTTTTAAAGATATATTTTTTTTATTACTGTTAATGTAACAAATTTTAATTTTGCACCAAAAGAAACTTAGAAAACTTACCTAACCTTATTATAACAAGCGCAATTTATTTTAGCCTATCCAACTAAATATATTTTAAATACGTTTTCAATAATTTAATACTGCCAAATAGGTAAAACTGGTCAATTAGCAAGAACTCGTTTAAAATTAAGTCCTTTCTAAAATTTTAAGTCCTTTCTAAAAGTTATAGTACTGAGAAGCATTAATGCTCCTCAGTACTATACGATGCCCGCGCCCTGGTGGTTAAAGCTCTTGCTCACACGGCGAGGAAACCTGGGAGTTAGTGGACTGTGTGGGTCGCATCCTGGGACGAAACTGACCTAATTTGCCCGGAATGCTCAGCATGACAAGTGGCTTTCTATATAGTAGTATGTCGTACAAGAATGGTATACAATACAGACAAGATGAAATTAAGACACATGTGCAACATCTGGGTATCTTTATTGTAGACGTTTCGCCATCCAGTGGCTTTATCAATACAAATTCCAGGACATAACTTAAGACAGTAGAACTATATACAGAAGATGAGGTAATCAGTCCCTCAACCTTGGAGTTGGTGCGAAGATCACCGTAGTCTTGGAGATTCTGAAGCAGAAGCAAGGAGCTGGCGCTTATATGTAACGTCAGGTGTAGCAGACGAGGGCATGTCACTGGTAGGCGGGATTCCCAGTGGAAGTAGGTCCTTCCCAAAGAGATGGGTTAGTTGTAGTAGTAGTTGTCGTAGTCGTGAGGTTATGTACTTTGTCCTCAGAATCAAGGTTGAGGGACTGATTACCTCATCTTCTGTACATAGTCCTACTATCTTCAAGTTATGTTCTGGAATTTGTATTGATAAAGCCACTGGATGGCGAAACGTCTACAATAAAGATACCCAGATGTTGCACATGTGTCTTAATTTCATCATAGCAGTATGTGACTGATGTCAGCTATGGTCTGTATACCTTGTACATGTACTGGTAGTAAATAAAGATATTATTATTATTATACATATGTGGTGAAGGACTTACAACTAGAGTTTAACTAAGTGTTGTGTAATCTTTCATTGTCATGCGTCAGTCTCTCTCTCTCTCTCTCTCTCTCTCTCTCTCTCTCTCTTAGCTAACACCGAGGGCTAATGTCTCTTCCCTTTCTCATTGTCTGGAAAAAGGTGATCGTTAAACTTGCACAAGAACTCCTTTTAAACGCTTACTAAAACTAGATATAATTCGGTGGCTGCGCGATCCGAGAAGGAGCAATGATGTAACAGGGAGGAAGGACCGGGAGCTGTGTGCTGAGGGGACAACAGAAATGATGCCTTGCGCAACCAAGAAATGTAGGAAGAAGGAGTGACAACCTTGGAGATAAAAGGAGAAAGTGACAACAAAGATGAATGTAGAAGAGGGAAAGACAACTTAGCAAGACGTAGAAAGAGAAGGTAACAACAAGAAATATGCAGAAACAGAAGAAACAGTCTGGCACACTATAGAAAAAGAGAATAATGAAAAAAGAATAATAGAAAAATAAGAGACAACATGTCACATAAAAATGAAAGAGTGAAAATATTAGAGAATCATATTTACATTATGATAATGTGAGATCCACTCAGTAAGCCTGAAGGAGAAGTGAGAAGGCTGAGTGAGACGTGGCTGGGGGGGATGCTGAGGAAGATTGTTTGGGAAGAGGCTGCTGAGAGGGTACTGTGTAAGATTACTGAGGTGTCTGAGGGAACGAATGCTGAGGATGAGGTCTCTGAGGTAAAGAATGCTGAGGATGAGGTCTCTGAGGTAAAGAATGCTGAGGATGAGGTCTCTGAGGTAAAAGAATGTTTAGAATGAGGTCTCTGAGGTAAAGACTGCTGAGGATTAGGTCTCTGAGGTAAACACTGCTGAGGATTAGGTCTCTGAGGTAAAGACTGCTGAGGATTAGGTCTCTGAGGTAAAGACTGCTGAGGATTAGGTCTCTGAGGTAAAGACTGCTGAGGATTAGGTCTCTGAGGTAAAGACTGCTGAGGGAGGTTGCTTAGGTAGAGCTTTTTTTTAGGGAGAGGTTGCTAAGGGACGTTACTATTTAATAGGTTGCTGAGGGAGAGGCTGAGGTAGAGGATGCTAATGGAAAGGTTGCTGAGGTATAAATTACACAGGGAGGTTACTGTGGGAGAGTTCTGAAGTACAGGTTTTGAGGGAAAGGTTACGGAGGGAAAAGTTACCAGGGAAAATTACCGGGGTAAAA
>NW_026471199.1:0-33944 GCF_026875155.1 Cherax quadricarinatus | reverse complement strand
TCACATACAACCACCACTACTAGCTCATTTCCCTACCATACCCACCCACCAACGCACCACGCCCACATACCTACAACTATCCTCTATAAAAAAAGAATAGTGGTTGATAAATTATACACATATGCAACGCTTGGGTATCTTTATTGAGGAAACGTTTCGCCACACAGTGGATTCATCACTCCATACAAAGGAGAATCGTGAAGAACAGGAGGAGTTTCAGGTAATCAGTCCCTCAGCCTTGAAGTCGATGTTGTCACTCCATCAGTCTTGAAAAGAATACAGCATATGTGTGAAGAAGTAGCTTATATATCGTAGGCAGGAGAGGTGGTAGGGGATGTCACATTCGACCAATGTGGAAGTAGGTCATGCCCAAGGGCCTGGCAAGTGAATAATTCCCTGTATTAAGATCCAAAGATGTTGCTGTGTCAGTTGCATATGTCTAATTTATCAACTTGTCGGTTCTCTGAACGATTCATCTACATTCCTGTCTGACACAGCAACTTCTTGGGATCTTAATACAGGAAATTCTTCACTTGCCTAATCCTTGGGCACGACCTACTTCCACATTGGTCAAATGTAACACCACCTACGACTGCTGCACCTCTCCTGCCTACGGTATATAAGCTACTTCGCACATATGCTGTATTCATTTCTAGATTGATGGACTGACAACATCGACAACATCAGCATAGTGGACAACTGATCAGACTATACCCTAGAGGCGTATAACTTTGTTAACTACCAGTAACCTGATTCCGAGCATAATGTTGTCGAAGACTGTAGTTTTAGACTACAACGTAATTGTAGTTCCGACCTGCGTGCACTCTGGCCTCGGCCACAGAAACACTGAATTTAATATATTAAATTACAATGATTCGTGGCCTTCATGAAATATGCTGGGAAGACGATAAGGCCACTGTAAATCTAAACCAATTTCTCAGAAGGAACTCGCTGGTGATGGAAGTATGTTTGAAACTCGCACATCTATGGCAGAGAAGAAAAAGAACAAATGACAGATGGAGAGGGAGAGGGGAGCTCCCTCTACAGGCAAAGACGACAACAGCAGCTTCTGAAAGGAAGCAGACTTTCCGAAACTTAAAAGGAAACTTTAGTTACATAAATAAAGAACAAAGCTGAAACTGACTGCGGCATATTGAGTCAAGGAGAAACATTAGGAACGAAGACCTTAAATGAAATTAGAAGAAATTCCCCCCAAAAACTTCTCAACAGAATCCAGGACAACTCATATTCACTGATGGCAGTAAAGAAATGAGTGAAATACCGAATCACAGAATGACGGTGTTCAGTGTTCTACTAGCATAAAGATCCAAATCATTTTTTCATGAAGGAGACAGAGCAGTCATACAACAATTGCTGATATAGCTCTTGTCCCCAATTTCTTTGAAGAAGATATTGATAACATGTTTTATGCATTCTACTCTAGGAGTCCTTTTAAAGACAGGAAAGACTTCAGAGCTATATAAAACACAGGGAACTTTTGCTGCCCAGATAAAGTCACCCAACTACTTGGAATGCTGGAAATCCTTTGGAATATACTCCTTGAAACGGAGGCGAGAATGATACATTATAATTTACACCTGGAAAATCTTGGAGGGAGTAATTCCAAACCTGTAATTTGATGTCTCAAGCTTCTCAAGTTTTCGTTTACTCGTATACCTTATCTTATACTCGTGGACGAAATGTTATGAATGGTGGTCTCTTGCCTCTCGAGCTTACGTTCATTGTACACTGAAATCACACCTAATAACTGTGAATTGACATACGGTGTTACACAAACAGCAGGATGAACGAGGAACATACTGATAGAGTTACGCAAGTGTCAAAGGTCCTCGACATACAGATAATTACCAATAAACCTATAGTTGTCCTAAGGAGTAGAAGTCAAATGGTCCTCGATTCTGTCTCTTTCCAGCTGGCCGCTTGCGGACAGCACCAGCAGCCTGGTCAATTAGGCCAGCAAACAGAGGGTCTGGTGTGGGTCAGGGCCACGGGGGCGATGGTCCTCGGAAATGTCCCAAGGAAATGGTAAGGCTCCCTCACAATCAGTTCTTCCCCCCGATAAACTCGCTGCATTTTCGTCTCTGTCAAAATATTCTCATCGTTTCTAAAGGCGCGCTTATTTTGCAGATTAAAAATCATTTTTTGATAAAGAGATCTATTTAAAGCTTTCTTAATATCTAAACAAATATAATCAATCCATTTATTTCTTGAATTTGCTTGACTATCGTAACTTAGTAGTATATTTAATCAACATGAACTTGGAAGTCGGTAACAGAATAACTTACCAAGTACTAAGTTTTTGGTAATCATTTGCTATATCTACGTTACTCTAATACATGTTTTTAATATTTTTACCACATTCATCAGTAACTTTACGGTGCCCGATCAGCCCAACTGTGGTTCGTATGTTGAATTGCATGCGGCCAGCAATAATAACCTGGTTGATCAGGCTTTGATCCACAGGGAGATTTGGTCAAAGACCTGGCTGAGGGAATGTTCACCCTTTGAACGATCTCCAGGTAGCGAAAATTGCTAATACAGTGGACCCTCAAATTTAGTCGTGTCTTTTCTGTATGCAAAACTATTTTTATTATCTATAAAATGTATGTTTTGTTAATATTTCCCATAGGAAATAATGTAAATCCAATTAAACCATTCCAGACACCCAAAAATATTAACAAACAATACATTTTATAGATAAAAATAGTTTTGCATACAGAAAAGGCAGGACTAAATTCGAGGGTCCACTGTATTTTAAAGGCTTCAGTATCTCCTTTTTTCTTTTTTAATCTTGGCAACATGTATGTAATCTTCTACTTGCCAACAAATTTGCCATACTGAAGGAAAAACTTTCATAAATCTGAAGCTGACAGCGGATTCCTCCTGCGTATTATCTTAAATCTCATGGTGATATCCAGTCCGATTTAATGTTTTTATCAGATTCCATAAATAAAAAAAAACAACTTATTTTATCTATAGTAATTTTAGGAACCTCAGTTTAGGCTCTTATCCTCCACAACTTCAGTAAATTTGTCCTTTTGTCCTTCAATTAATTTTCATTTAAACATTTAGTTTACTTTTAAAGACTTCAGTGGAAGATTTGTTTCTAACTTTCTCTTATCTTCCCTTTTTCTTATTTTTTTATTCATCTCTGGTTTATTTAAATGTCTTGTACGTTTCTTGGCTAACCAGTTTCCTACACTGGTTCCAATTTTCTTCTTTCATAAAATCAATATAGCAATATTTCTCCAGCACATTACATTAATATTTTATATTAATATTTTATATTAATATTTTTTTTTTTTTGCATTCCAGTTTTGGAATTAGTAATTTGATTCCTTTTACTTATTTGCTACTGAACTCTCTATAAACAAACAAAAAACCTATAATGTATTCTACTCAGTTTAACATTTTCATTATTTTTTTATATTATCAGTCATATATTAACAGTATATTGTTTCAAGTTGGGTTTAGTTTGTGCTGAATTATTTTCTCCTCTGTTTTAATAAGTATTATAATAAATCCCAATAGTAAATAATGTAATATTGGCATTTTTTTTTTTGCTTTCTACTATTGGTGTCAATTCCTTTTAAAAGTTGATGCGTAAAAAGTGCGGTCATTACATTTTGGAATTATATTGATTATACTTAAAATCTGTCCACCTAAGCATTCCAATATATTTAGTAATTAAAGGCTTCATTTATAATATGTATGTCCTTTTAACAGTCATTGTCATCCATAAATTACCACAGTATAATATAAAACTCTTCACTCATCTTCAGAAACTCTTCTCTATTCCAAATATTATTAGTGAGTAGTATTCATTAGGATGAAGAATCATATGACGACGTTTCTGTCTGACTCGGACCGTTAACCAGTTATTCTTTGTTAGGTAAGACACATATACAACAGTTAGGTATCTTTATTTTGAAACGTTTCGCCTACACAGTAGGCTTCTTCAGTCGAGTACAGAAAAGTTGATAGAAGCAGAAGATACTTGAAGACGATGTAATCAGTCCATCACCCTTAAAGTTTTGAGGTGGTCAGTCCCTCAGTCTGGAGAAGAGCATTGTTCCGTTGTCTGAAACAATATTGTTTCAGACAACGGAACAATGCTCTTCTCCAGACTGAGGGACTGACCACCTCAAAACTTTAAGGGTGATGGACTGATTACATCGTCTTCAAGTATCTTCTGCTTCTATCAACTTTTCTGTACTCGACTGAAGAAGCCTACTGTGTAGGCGAAACGTTTCAAAATAAAGATACCTAACTGTTGTATATGTGTCTTACCTAACAATCTGTCGGTATTTTATACCATTTTAATGTTCACAGTTATTCTTTGACTAGGTAATGGTCCAAGGTGGGCCGAAACATCGTCATAAGTTCTCTCCTATACTCAACTAGTTGGGGTTGCAGGGCTCGAGTCACAGCTCCTAGTGGGTTATTTATGCATTACTCCAGTCACAGTATTGTGCCTTTTTGTTTTAATATGATTGTATGCAGTGTAAAAAGGCACAGGTGCAACTTATGTGACATTGTGGCAACGTTTCGCTCTCCAGGAGCTTTTTTTCCCCTTAAACTGTCCAAACGTAGATCTACATTTCCGTGCATAGTGCTCTGACCTTGATTTTCTCCATTTGAAAGCATGTAAAATCGGACGTAGATCTACGCTCGGAGCACTAAGCACTTCAATATAAATCTACGTTTGAACAGTTCATGGGTTAAGCCTTTAGCAGCTTGACAAAGCTCCTGGAGAGCGAAACGTTACCACAATAAAATGTCATATTAGTTGCACTTGTGTTCTTTTACCAAATATATTGTCGGTAATTGTACCAACATTAATGCGTGATTGCATGCTGTATACATAAGACCTGTAATAGAGTAATCATCACTGGCATACAATCCTCGTATCAGTTATACAAAGAAAATGGGTCAGCCACTTGACTGGTCCCAGAACTGAGATAAAAGAATTGCTTTTCAGATCTCTACTTTGAATATTTTTCACTAATTTTTTTTGTGTGTGCTATTTGGATTTCATTTTTCATTGCTTGTGTTGTGTCTGTTATAAATATCGCTGTTCTTTCCCTGCTGTCTTTTCTTCCGGCTAAATAGATTTAGCTGAGTGCAGCTGCGTTTGTAATATATTTATAGATTTGCTTCACTTGAACAAGGTGTTGCATATTTCTCAGTTAAAGAACAAATATCGTGACTGGAACAAGACACACACACACAAGCCCCACATAGGAGAGAGAGGAGGTTTCAACGACGTTCCGGTCCGACTTCGACCATTTACAAAGTCTCACTAACACAGAAGATAGAGGGAGGCAGTAAATGGCTCGAGTCGGACCCAAACATCGTCGTAAACTTCTCTCTTCCTATACGCGGCTTATTTGTGTATTCTCCTCACTTCTAATGTTCCATTTAAATTATTTCGTTAACTTAAAAAACATTTACAAATGTGTTTATATCACTGATTCGTACTTTTCTATTTGTTTTGCATAGGTTGTTCGGTATCCTGTGTAAGTCTCACTGGAAAGGCTAATACGGTCTTGTGTAACGTACCTACGTGTCTGTGTGTGTGTACTGACTTAATTGTGGTTGCAAGGGTCGAGTCACGGCTCCTGCCCCGCTTCATCACTGGTCGCTACTAGATCCCTCTGCTCCATGAGTTTTATCATACCTGTTCTTAAAGCTATGTATGGATCGTGCCTCCACTACAATTTCTAGGCAATTCCTGTTCCTGACAACTCAGTGACTGAAGAAATATTTCTTAACATCCCTGTGATTCATTTGTGTTTTCAACTTCCAGTTGTGACCCCTTGTTGCTGCGTCCCATCTCAGAAACATCCTGTCTCTGTCCACCCTGTCGATTCCTCTCAGTATTTTATATGTTGTTATATCTCCCTCTCTTGTCCTCCAGTGTCGTCAGATCGATTTCCCTTAACCTCTCCTCGTAGGACATGCCCATTAGCTCCGGCACTAGTCTTGTTGCAAACCTTTGCACTTCCTCTAGTTTCCTTACGTGTTTGGCTAGGTGTGGGTTCCAAATTGGTGCTGCATACTCCAATATAGGCCTAACGTACACAGTGTACAGAGTCCTGAACGATTCCCTATTAAGATGTTGGAATGCTGTTCTTAGGTTTGCTAGGCGCCTGTATGCTGCAGCAGTTATTTGGTTAATGTGCGCTTCAGGAGACATGCCCGGTGTTATACTCACCCCAAGATCCTTTTCCTTGAGTGAGGTTTGTAGTTTCTGGCCTCCTAGACTACTCCGTCCGCAGTCTTATTTGCCCATCCCCAATCTTCAAGACATCGCATTTGGTGGGGTTGAACTCTAGGAGACAGTTGCCGGACCAGGCCTGCAGCCTGTCTAGATCCCTTTGTAGTTCTGCCTGGTCCTCGTCCGATTGAATTCTTCTCATCAACTTCACATCATCTGCAAACAGAGACACTTCTGAGTCTATTCCTTCTGTCATGTTCACAAATACCAGAAAGAGAACGGGTCCAAGGACTGACCCCTGTGGAACCCCGCTCTTCACAGGCTCCCACTCTGACACCTCGCAACGCTCCATGACTTTCTGTTGTCTTCCTGACAGGTATTCTCTGATTCATTGTAGTGCCTTCCCTTTTATCCCTACCTGGTCCTCCTACTTTTGCACTAATCTCTTGTGTGGAACTGTGCTAAACGCCTCCTTACAGTCCATGAAAATGCAATCTACCCACCCCCCTCTCTCTCTTGTCTTACTGCTGTCACCCTGTCTGTGAAGGCTTACTCAGTCCTGTAACAACTTCAGACAGTATTACCAAGGCTGGCTCCTCAGGAAAATTAATGGATAGAAAAAGAAATAATAATTCACAAAGATAAACATCTTATTATTTAGTAATGCAAAGATAAAACATTAAAAAATGAAGGTGTATCCTACTTGAATGAAAAATGAAATGAAAAATTGCCATTTGAATTCAACGCTAATATGTACAAGTAAACTGTGGTGTCTGGTTGATGTTGACACCGTCTTGTAGAAATTGTAGCCGTTAATGATGTGGGGGGGGGACACAGGTGTTGAGTGACAACCCAACGACTAGTTCTTCACAGTCTATAGCCTTGAATAGTCAGTCCAGATGACAGGAACGCAGGTTCTTTACCACTGCAAAGATGAGGGTTAGTCGTCTGCGGTTGACTGTAAGTAATCTGGTAGGTCGATTATGAATGACGTCTCATGGGCTGTTTCTGTCCGTCTCCTTCAACACTTCTCGTTGGTTGGCAGGTGACCCGATCTGTCATTCCAAGCTGGAAAGAGAGACAGGTTACCCACTGCTTAAGAAATCACTCTCCATGATAAGTGTAAGATACTTAAAAAAGGTGGTGATTATCTTAAAAGTCTCATGTGGAGCTTAAAACTGAAAGGACTAAGTTTATTATGGGTCAAAAGTGATGATTTCAACCAATATCCACTAAAATAGGAGCAGGCTTTTACTTACAGTTGTGCTGGGAGCTGAGAGTCGAGTGATTACTGTTTGGCCGGAGCCCCACACGTCACCTTTCGTGGTGGGGAAAAAGGAGGGTCGGGGGGGAAGGGGATAGCTGGAGCTAGACTGACCCTACCTTAACAAGCAGCCGGCAATCAAACTATCTTTACCAAATACTCGCTCGCTACTCCTATCTGTTGAACTTTTCCCTCACAGAAAACAATATGAACTTCAATGAAGAAAAATTTCAACTACTCAGATATGGAAAATTTGAGAAAATTAAAGCTCTGTCAGGGAGTACAACAAATTCTAAGCACACAATAGAGCGAGAAACTAATGTGAAGGACCTGGGAGTGATAATGTTAGGAAATCTCACCTTCAAAGACCACTACAATGTATCTACCTCATGTGCTAGAAAAATGATAGGGTGGATAATGAGATCCTTCAAAACTAGGGACGCAAAGGGCATGATGATTCATTTCAGATCGTTTGTTCTCTCTAGGCTGGAATACTGCTGTACACCAACTGCTCCCTTCAAAGCAGGCGAAATTAATGACCTAGAAAATGTACAGAGAACTTCCACGGCACACACAAGTACGATAAAGCTCCTATATTACTGGGCACGGTCGAACTCCCTTGATTTGTATTTCCTGGAATGCAGGAGAGAAAGATTCATTATAATTTACACTTATAAAATCCTAGAGGGATTAGTACCAAACTTGCACACGAAATCACTCCCTATGAAAGCAAAAGACTCGGCAGTAGAGGCAACATTCCCCCAGTGAAAAGCGGGGGCGCCAGAGTACACAGAGATAACACAATAAGTGTCAGGGCCCCAAGACTGTTCAACTTCCTCTCAGCAAACACAAGAAGGATTAACAATAGACCGCTGGCTGTCTTCAAGAAGGCACTGGACAAGCACATAAAGTCAGTACCTGACCAGCCGAGCTTAGGGTCTTACGTCGGTATACGTGCAGCCAGCAGTAACATCCTGGTTGATCAGACCCTGATCCACCACAAGGCCTGACCCCCGAAACTCTCTCCAGGTATAGTACGTGTTTTCAATCAACTGGGACATGACCTGTGTTACTTATGAATATTTGCAAATTAAAGAGAATGAGAATATTCTCAAGCACCACAGATAAAGCATTTCCACTGCTCATAGCTCCTGTTTCCAGCTGGCCGCCTAAACTTTCAACTGGATACTCAACTATGTAGTGGTAAAGGTCGTGTACCTCCTCTTTTTTTTACAGAGATTGCATGTGGAAAAAGCAGGGTTGTGATGTCTGTTTTAATATTAGGAATATTATTAGGAGAGACGTACATAATGAAACTGAAAGTCATAGGAATGCATTTAGAGTTCTGAGTAAACATATAACTTACTATGATATTAAAATAGATAAATATGTTTATAGATCAACTTGTAATGTGAAGTGACTGATGTTGTAGTCAGGATTAGGCTGGTTACAAATGCTTCTGCCAATTTGCCTGACACAGATGATGATCATAATAAATGCAAAGTATGTGATCAGTCCTATGGAGACCACCTTGCATATTAGAACTGATCATAATGCGTTATACTAATGCCCTCAGGTCTGTGGGTACCTGTCTCTGTTTATCTAGGTTTTGGCTGTGTGAGAAAAGTAGTGTGTACAATGATGCAGATTGCATAGGATCGAATTCAGTTCGAGACAGAGGTATAATATCGTTTGCGATATGTTAAGAATGCATTGCATTATATATATATATATATATATATATATATATATATTATTATATATATATATATAATATATATATATATATATATATATAATTATTTTATCTCACTGGCCTGTTCCCACCAAGGCAGGGTGGCCCGAAAAAAAAAACTTTCACCATCATTCACTCCATCACTGTCTTGCCAGAAGTGTGCTTTACACTACAGTTTTTAAACTGCAACATTAACACCCCTCCTTCAGAGTGCAGGCACTGTACTTCCCATCTCCAGGACTCAAGTCCGGCCTGCCGGTTTCCCTGAATCCCTTCATAAATGTTACTTTGCTCACACTCAAACAGCACGTCAAGTATTAAAAACCATTTGTCTCCATTCACTCCTATCAAACATGCTCACGCATGCCTGCTGGAAGTCCAAGCCCCTCGCACACAAAACATCCTTTACCCCCTCCCTCCAACCTTTCCTAGGCCGACCCCTACCCCGCCTTCCTTCCACTACAGACTGATACACTCTTGAAGTCATTCTGTTTCGCTCCATTCTCTCTACATGTCCGAACCACCTCAACAACCCTTCCTCAGCCCTCTGGACAACAGTTTTGGTAATCCCGCACCTCCTCCTAACTTCCAAACTACGAATTCTCTGCATTATATTCACACCACACATTGCCCTCAGACATGACATCTCCACTGCCTCCCGCCTTCTCCTCGCTGCAACATTCATCACCCATGCTTCATACCCATATAAGAGCGTTGGTAAAACTATACTCTCATACATTCTCCTCTTTGCCTCCAAGGACAAAGTTCTTTGTCTCCACAGACAACCTAAGTGCACCACTCACCTTTTCCCCTCATCAATTCTATGATTCACCTCATCTTTCATAGACCCATCCGCTGACACGTCCGCTCCCAAATATCTGAATACATTCACTCCTCCATACTCTCTCCCGCCAAATCTGATATCCAATCTTTCATCACCTAATCTTTTTGTTATCCTCATAAACCTTACTCTTTCCTGTATTCACTTTTAATTTTCTTCTTTTGCATACCCTACCAAAATTCATCACCAACCTCTGCAACTTCTCTTCAGAATCTCCCAAGAGCACAGTGTCATCAGCAAAGAGCAACTGTGACAACTTCCACTTTGTGTGATTCTTTATCTTTTAAATATATATATATATATATATATATATATATTATATATATATATATATATATATATATATATATATATATATATATATTTTTATTTTTTTATTTTTTTTTATTATCACACTGGCCGATTCCCACCAAGGCAGGGTGGCCCGAAAAAGAAAAACTTTCACCATCATTCACTCCATCACTGTCTTGCCAGAAGGGTGCTTTATAACTACAGTTTTTATAAACTGCAACATTAACACCCCTCCTTCAGAGTGCAGGCACTGTACTTCCATCTCCAGGACTCAAGTCCAGCCTGCCGGTTTCCCCTGAATCCCTTCATAAATGTTACTTTGCTCACACTCCAACAGCACGTCAAGTATTAAAAACCATTTGTCTCCATTCACTCCTATCAAACACGCTCACGCATGCCTGCTGGAAGTCCAAGCCCCTCGCACACAAAACCTCCTTTACCCCCTCCCTCCAACCCTTCCTAGGCCGACCCCTACCCCGCCTTCCTTCCACTACAGACTGATACACTCTTGAAGTCATTCTGTTTCGCTCCATTCTCTCTCTACACACACACACACACACACACACACACACACATATAATATATATATATATATATATATATTATATATATATATATATATATATATATATATTTATTAGTAGTCATAATTTCTACAGGGGGGTCCCTTCCGGTTTAGGGCCTTCCACTGAGCGTTGTATCCGGTTTAGGCCTTCCACTGGGCCCACCCTTCCGGTCTAGGACCAGCAGCTGGAGGGTCACCTTTTCACACCTAGGTGTTACTTCCGGTTTTGACCATGACCTCGCCCTCGAGACTACCTCACCCTTGACCCCTCCCGACCACGACCCCCCCCCCTTCGCGACCCCCCGTCGCGCCGCGCGCACGCCCGCGCGCCCGCCCGCCGCCCGCCCGCGCCCGCCCGCGCGCCCGCGCCCTTCGCGACCCCCTCCCGCGCCTTCTGCTGCGTCGTCCGGATCGCCCCCGCGCCCCCCAATTTTTTCTTATGATCTCCTTGGATCAAGTTTTTTGGATTCTCCCCTATGGGGTTTTCGAATTTTTTTTTGAATCTATTTTCTTGTGCTCTCCATCTCCTCGGATCAAATTTTTGAGGTTCCCCCTCTCACTTTCACCTCCATCCCAAAATTTCTCAATATTACCAAGTTTTTGGATTCCCCCCTATGGGGTTTTCGAAATTCTCCTCGGATCAAGTTTTTTGGAATCCCCCCCCTATGGGGGTTTCGAAATTCTCCAATTCCTCGGATCAAGTTTTTTGGAATTCCCCCCTCTGGGGGTAAGCATGCTTACTACAGGTCTAAACAAGTCAAATGAAGGGTGTTTACTCGGCGGTCAGTATTCCTCTCATTAAGTTAAATGAACTAAAAAGGACCACGCGCTCACAGGTTGAATCAGGCTGACAGTGACGTCACGCGCACACAGGCTGAATCTTGTCGATCCTTTTAGTCCATTAAAGTTAATAAGGGGATATAGTACCTACATCATAGGGAAAACATTTTCATCATCAGAAATGCACATTTTTTCGTTAATACCCACAATTTCTTTACAACACAAGTCTAGACATTTTTTTAACTATTTGATTCTGTCAACGCGTTTTTAATTTATATGAGCCACAAGGCGATCCTGAAAACTAATACGACTCAATACTATGATCTGGAACATTGTAAGCTGCATGTTCTTGTGCTCTACAAACATTCTTCCAAAACTTTGTTTGATACTTCAGAACACATTATCCAATCCAAACGTTCAATTCTACCCTGTCAACTATTACTAGCCGCAAGTTTGTGGAACAATTGACATTTTTATACAGACCTATAGTTTGGTCGGTGTCATTTTAACCTCTCTACAATAAAAATGGTATATTATTTTATTTTACATGCCATTATTTTTGGCCTAAGCATTGATTAAGAGTTTTTGAGTCCCAAGGAATTAAACTTAAACCTCCCTTCCTTGATCATCCACCAATTGCTATAAATAATAACCAATAAAAATTGTGCTGCACTGTGCTTTTCTTTTAACATACAGGAGGGTGGATAACGTCAAATCATGATATGATAGAGGTCTAATTCAGAGCGAAAGAGTGGTCGCTATAAAAGCTCGTTCTAATGAGCACTTAATTCCTCACGCGCACACACAAAACGTGCTTATACTAGCAGCAGGTAAGGCCAAAAATGATTCTCTTTAACCGTATGCTTCGTGACTCATTTTTCTGGAGGACTAAGTAATTATGATGTAGCACATTATTACCTCTGGCGCTTAGGTTAAATATGGTGCCAAGAGTACAATTATTATCAGAGTGGCGCTTAGGCTAAATATGTTTGAGACATACCAGTATATTATTACTTGCGGCGCTTATATAAACACGATGTCGTGAGTATATTACTGAAGTTGGTTGCTATTGGGGAGGCCTTGAGAGTAAAACAAACCTCACTTCTATTGAACTCTTTATAGTTTCTGAGAAGGAATAGTGTCCGAAACTGAGCGGAAATAGAACAGTAATCCTTTCGAAATGCAAACGGGAAAGGGATGAAAACGCAAGTTCTAAATTAGGTCACGGTTGGTTGCCTCTAGACGCCACACTGAGACGAAAGAGGCTTCCTCTTTAAGCCTAGAAATCACAGAGCGAAGAGAAGTTGATGGTACTGACGCCCCAGTATGTTAGGTAAAGATTTGTCAGGCACATGACAATAGTTTTCCTGACGTTGGTCTTGTCATGTGATCCTTCCACTGAGCTTTTGGTCATCTGACCCACAGGCCTTCTGCTGCTTACCGTTCCACTGGCTTTAAAAATTAATATTAAATTAGCGGGAAGTTATAAGAGATACGTCCCAGGGAGAAACTTGAATATATGTCCACCGATGGCAGGTCCTCATACGGCAATAGTTTCCTGGCACTTCACCCAAACTTGTGCTGATAGTTAATTCATTTTTTTCCATGCTATGCATAGACAAAGTAAATAAAAAATAAAATGTAAGAAATAAGGAATGTTTTTTTATTTTCCATGTGTTAATTATAACAGAAAAATTATTGATGTACTAACAGCGCACTATAATATCTCTACCGACCCTTCCTCTCTCTCCTCTCTCTCTCTCTCTCTTTCTCCTCTCCTCTCTCTGTTATTCACAACTGATATCCAGTTTCCAGGAAAGCTGCATCGTTATCATTCACAGTTTTTATGTAACATTCGACAAGAAAGAATGTAAATACTTTATATCCCATATGGCCAGTTACACATGTTATTTAGTTTAATATGTTTATTATGCAACCACATACCCATCCTATGGGCGGTAGTCCCAAAAGATAGCAGAGGTACAATAATGGCTCCAGGGACTGGGTCTTATATCAGTTTCTTAACTCGATTATTATTTTTATAATCAAGAGGAAGCGCTAAACCCGTAGGATTATACAGCGCCTGGGGGGGGGGAAATGTGGAAGGCATTCAGGCGTAATCAGGGAACTGGAGCGCGATCCAATTCCCTAAATCAAGAGCCCCTCACCAAACATCAAGGAACCTTCCCTGAGGGGTTCCTCACACTCGATAATTATTGCCTGTTATCAATTTCGATGTGCTGAATATCGTATGTGAGATCCACATTTATTGTCCACTCGCAAACAAAAAATGTCTGATCTCCTGTAGTGATTAAAATTAGGCACATGTGGCACTCTTGGGTATCTTTATTAAGGAAACGTCTCGCCACACAGTGGAGCTTCATCAGCCCTACACAGAGAAACTTTGAACATGAGAGTAATGAGGTAATCAGTTCCTCTACCTTGAGTCGATGTGTCATCCATCGACAATCTGGTGCCAGAAACTATGGCCGAAGTAATATCAACTTACACCAGAAACAAGGCATAAAGTACGGAGACAGTGTGGTAATCCAAAAAAATGTCCTCTTTCCACCTCTATAAAAATAACTTTTGCTTAATGAAACAATTTTGTTAGAAGAATTTACAACAGAAAAAAAATGGGAGTACTTTTTAGTGCAAGAAATTTTCCAGGATTGTTGGATGGTAAACACGAAGTATATGTCAGGTTAAAAATCAGTTAATTTCTTCATAACGAAAACTTTAAATAACTGTTACATGTTAAAAAAAAAAAAAAGCATGGAGAAATTCAATAAGCCTGCAAGATGTAATACGAGTCTCGAAGAGCTTTCCTAGATGCTAATTTGCACTACTATAGAAACATCTTGAAGCTTGAGTTTACCCTGGAGAGGGTTTTTCGGGGTCAACGCCCCGCGTCCCCCGGTGTAGACCAGGCCTCATTGTGGACAGTCTGATCAACCAGGCTGCTACTGCCGGCAAAGTGAAGAGTAAATGAACAGTTTACAACAGGATATAAAGGAGAGAGAGAAGTACCAAAGTGAACCGGAGTGTCAAACATGAAGACCGGCTACTACTACGTGATGCACAGTCACCCCACCACAAAAGAACACGAAGAAATGTACCAAGCAAAGTTTTGAAGAGAAAAACAAACTTAACAAGGGAGTCTGGTATTTATTGCGGTAAATCCTTAAAATGATAACGGGTGAATATTAACATACCTTTTATTTATTTGAAAACGAAAGCAATTTCATGCCTACACTTTGTGGAGGCTTTATTCATCCCTGTATGACCTTATGTTTAGTATTACCAAGGCTGGCTCCTCCTTAGGAAAAGAAAAAATAGGAAAAATAACAATAACATACAAATATAAACACTTTATTGTAAGAATTGAAAATGCAAAACTAATCTTATTTGAAAGAAAATGAAAAGAAAAAAATTATAATTGAATTCAACAACGCTAATTTGTACCAGGT
The DNA here is from genome assembly GCF_026875155.1 of Cherax quadricarinatus. Classification (NCBI taxonomy): domain Eukaryota; kingdom Metazoa; phylum Arthropoda; class Malacostraca; order Decapoda; family Parastacidae; genus Cherax; species Cherax quadricarinatus. Next base: position 18,757 of record NW_026471199.1, on the reverse strand, counting down.
GTACTTGTAGATCATGTTGATGTTGTTGACACAGCGCATTGAGAAGCTATAGCCGTTGATGATGTGGGGGGATGGGTCACGGTGGTGAGTACAACTCAACGACTATTTAGTCACAGTATGTCTAGCCTTGAATAATCCTCACAAGAGGTAGGGTAACCGCAGTCTTTCAACCACTGTAGAGATGAGGGGTAGCTGCCTGGGTGTAACAACAATATGGTACGTAGATCGTGGGTGACGTCTCTTAACCTGGTTAGGTTCCATCTCCTTCAAAACTGTCTGTAGGTCGCCCAGATGACCCTAGCTGCATCCCAACTAGAAACAGACAACAGTTAACCACTTGCCGATCACTCTCCATATAAGTTTGTAAGGCATTTAAAAAAGACTGGTGAGGATTTTAAACATGAAAGTCCAAAAGCAGGATAACTGAATGTCTCAAGATTAAAGTGAAAGCTTTTAACTAATATAACAAACAAAACAGGAGCCGAGGCATTTTACTTACAGATGTGTTGGGAGCTGCGAGTCAAAATGTTTATCCATTTGTCGGAGTCCCACACGTCACCTTTCAGTGTGGAGAAAGGGAAGGGGTGATAGCGGAAGCTAGACACTGACAAATCCTCCTCTCTAAGTCTTGTTCTTCAAGTCCCGTCACACGGTACCTTGTAAATTTTAATATAATTCATTAGCATATAATGGGGAGAAATTTGCACCATCAACCTGTAAAAGATATAAACCAACTAAAAGTTACTTATTTTTTTTCACTACCCAAAAATATTCTTCTCGTTAACTTAAATATCTCCCCATTCATGACTTAAAAAGCATGATCGTACTGCTCCTTATTAACTATTAATGAGTAGTATTATGGTATGACCAATGATCTTGGTGTTCAGGTAGATAAAGTCAGAAAAGGTAAGTTTACATTTACATGAAGAGAAAATATGAGTTTATATATATTAATTCAAATAAATCTCTCTTCAAGTTATAATTACTTTCCTCATAAATAATTTAAATGAATTAAAGCACTGATTACAAGGTAAATAATTTTGCTTACTTTATAAGTTACTCACACATTAGGCTCAATGTTTTAATATATTGGTTTAAATCTGTGAAAGTTCACTCTTCCAATTAATTTCCACCTTTCTTTGTGTTGTACCATCTATGCAAAATACACAGATTATACTGTCGATTAAAATTTGACTGACTCAAAGTTTTCAGGTATAATTGTTTTTCCAAAATAAAATATACCAGATCATCACTCCACTTCGTTGCCATTCTCAACATGAATTTTATGCAAATCAAGTCATTTTCTAACCAATTTTAAACTCGATCGCTGAAAATTCTTTTCACTCATTGGGGGTTCAACCATCTTTCCTTAAGAGTGATTGGTAGTGTTGCAAAAATTCCAACCAAGGAAGACTTTCAACCATTCACAAATAACAATGAAATCGGCAAGTTTCCCCATATTTAGATGCTTTCTATGCGGGTTCTCGGAACAATGTCTGGGGGGTGACTTAACACATCAACACTCTCCCATAAACACATAGAGGTTTTGCCTTAAATAGTACTTTAAATGAAAAATCTCCATTAAACTTACCTAAACTAGGATCACCATTTCAAAATCCAGTTTCTTAATTTATTTTTTTGGGCTTTGGATCAAAAATAAAAGTTTTGAGATAATACTACTCCATTCACATTCTCGTAACAAATTTCCAATATTGCGGTCGCTCCAATCGTTGAGTCCATTTCTCGTACCTCACTACAATATCTTCTCTTGAGAGAACAAGCTTCAGTATCAACTCTTTTTTGAATGGGTTTCGACTCTCTAATTGTAATTACATTCTATAAACACCGCAGCTAGTATGTTTTGGGTCCGCAACCACCACCCCCCCCACATTAAAAAATAATTTATTTTTTTTTAGTTTTGTTTTTATTATTCTTCAAGTGATTCCATACCCATTTCACTCCAAATATTTATAACCAAAAATTATCAATCGTTGTCATCATCGATTATCCTTTTGTTTTAATACAAATACTCATTACAGGGAATTTCTTGCAAAGCATATATATTATCCATTGGTAATATTTCAAATTGTGTTCCCCTTATTACTTTAATGAAACTAAAAAAAAAGTGTTAACTTCAATATTTTTTCGTAAAAATATTTATCAGACAATATTTTTTTTTGGCAACACTTGCTTGTGAGACGTCACTATCCAGCAACGCGTTAAAACAGTTAGAACCATCTTCCCTTTATTATTTTAAAATGAAACTAAAAGCAATGACGGTCAACGATACTCATTGACAAATTATCTACCCCCAAACACTTTTTAGTTCATTTAAGTTAACAAGGGAAAGTTCATGCAATTTCTAAGTATACACCATCGGTATAGTAATAACATAATACCATTGAATAAGTTATGATCCCCTTCCTTATGACACTAACTCGTTGATTCATTCACCTATCGTCATGGTGATGCCACGTATGTTTTTTTTCCCATGGAACAAATTTCTCTACAACAAATAGTTATAAAAAACTACTAACATGGTCCAACCCTTCGCGGTGAAAAAGTATAAAGAAGACATGTGGGGGAGGGGCGTCCATATTGAGTTACAAGAGTATTTAATGAAGACGGGAAGTTACATGTGAAAAATTTTGTTACAGAAGCAAGTGTCCTAACAACACCTACTGAACTGATAAAGAATGATTAATTCTATAGAAGACGCTTGATCAGTCACCTTCCTTCGTTTTGGAGGGTTGTGATCAATATCTCACCGGATAAAGAAATGCTTATAGCAATGGAAGATTTTTGAACGTGAGTTTTTAATGGAGATATTAATGAGTAAAATTCAGCCACATTGTAATTTTTAGAAATTCTAAAGAGAAATTTTTTTCATTTGTTTTGTAACAAACTAATTTTTGGGTGTATAAATACTATATTTTAATCAAATTGCAGGTAAAGAAGCAACAAAAGATGAAGAAAAATATCTTTTGGTAATGCAAGGAATATTACAAAAGATTTAGTTGCAGTGATTAAAATTCTTTTAGTACAACAAGCAAATTGTTGCGCTGTTAAATTGAAAAAACGGAGGTCTAGCTGAAGCTTTAAGTCAGGTTTTATACACTTAGCAATCCTTATTTATTTAGATTCACCCTGGATTTCATTAAGCAAAATCTAGCTAGTGAAGTCACATCGTGATAAATTTGGAAGCATAAAATTTGTAAATAATGGAAAAAATAACCCCATGAAAAAAAAAAAAAAATGTTAATATGTTCGCACAAAGTATGCGATGGGACCTCCACATCAGTATTATATGAACTGTAAAGTTGATAAGGCCTACTATAATACATGCAAATATTTAGATACAAAGAAAGGTCGTGAGATTATATTCAAAGAGTGCATGAATGAACTTGTTAAGTGGTTATTAATAGATCCCAACGGATTTATAATGGAAAAAAGTCGTGGTTTCCAGAAGGAATTGGGTGTGCTTCAGCCGGAGGTGATTGGCATGCATATCTTAAAATTATTCTTGATTTTGCAAAGGAATTAAAAAAACGTCGTAGAAATATTATCATTATTGTAAAATATGCCAAATAAAATATCTCTATAATACTTTTTTTTGTTTTATTCACCAGCATTTTAGTTCATTTAAGTTAACAAGGGAAAGTTTCTTGATTTTGCAAAAGAATTAAAAACAACGTCATAGAAATATTGTTTATCATATTGTAAAAATACGTCAAATAAAATAACTCTATAATACTTTTTTATTCACCAGCAGTCTACATACAAACCTTATTAGGCAACTGAATAGAGATCATACGTCTGGCAGGAACGTGCGAGTATAAAATCTCTGTTTCTCTGATGTCGTCCATTAGTATCACCTCTTCCACAGCATGCGACTAACCAGATCAAGCAAATGGAGACATCCAATAGGATGGGAAAAATAATTTTAAAATTGAAGAAGGAAAACTGTTACAAGAAAAATATTGTCGAGACAACGTCTGCATTGTTTTCATGTGAATTGTGGTTGCCTATAAAAGGATATGGTGCAGGTTTATTATTTGGGTTAATAAATATCCTTATGCTGAGTGTATCGAAGTAAGATGAACCATTATTTAATCTTAGAAGATGCAGAGTTGAAGATCGTGATGCTCCTGGAATGTTATCGAGTTTGACCTTCACCGATCAAAGAAATTGAATCTTCCTTATTTAGCAGCCATAATAAGCCAATTTGGTATTGCTGACCATTGAGGAAAATACCATTTCTCAAAATTTAATTGAAAATCAAGAGATGCCCATTTGGTGTATGGTTTTACAAGAAAAGATACTATCGCAGACAGAATAAGATATTCAAGGAATCCATTGAGAGACTCATAAAAAGTGGAAAGACAATAAAAAATATACGCGAGGTATCTTTCTGAAAGGTATTGGAGGTGTGAAACTTCAAATGATTATATCTGGAATACGCACTAATAAACCTATACTCGAAGATCTGATAATGAAATTTAAGGAAGAAAGTATACGATCAACCATGGTTGTCAAAGAAGAAATGAAAAACATTAACCAATTCAAGAATTAGAAGATGATTCTAAGTTATTGTCTTCTAGAGTTGAAGGAATTGCTTGGTATCCCTCATGAAGGAAAGCAAAATTATTTACCTTGTATCAGTGCTTTAATTCATTAAATTATTATGAGGAATAATTATAACTTGAAGAGAGCTATATTTGAATTAATATATTAACTCATATTTATCCTCTTCATGAAAATGTATACACTACCTTTCGACTTTCCTCTACCTGAAACACCAAAGAACATGTCTAACCAAATACTTACATCACTAAAGTTAATAAGGGGACGCAGTACGATCATGCTTTTTAAGTCATGAGGGAGATATTTAAGTTAACGAGAAGAATATGTTTGGGATAGTGGAAAAAATAAGTAACTTAAGTTGGTTATATCTTTTTACAGGTGATGGTGCAAATTTCTCCCCATTAATATGCAATGAATTATATTAAAATTTACAGTACCGATGTTGACGGGACTTGGAAGAACAAGACTTTAGAGATATAGGAGGATTTATGATGTTTAGATCGTTGTTGTTACAACCAAGATTAATATGTTTCATTCATTAAAAAGATAATGTTTAATAAAAAATTTTAAGACATGATGAAGTTTTAAATCAACCTTACCATTAAAAAAAAGTATTGAGGTAGAATACAAAATGTTTTATCTCATCTTCCCCTTATTATTTTAAAATGAACTAAAAAGCAATGACCTCACCACCTGGAAAGAGATGATTTTCTACCTTGGATGTTACCCGCATTTCATGGCGCCTGTCTGTCCTGAGTTGACCCAGTGTTCGTAAGGCGATGATTCATCTAAACTACCTTGGTTGAACCCCAGCATTACACAGTGTGTTGGGGGAAGGGGTGACCCACAATGAGTCTCTCAGAGCGAGGAAAGTGTTTCTATTCGGAAATCGAGTAAATATTTCTACCATTGAGTGTGTTTACCAACAAGAAAATAATGTTCGATTTTACGATAAAGTTTTCAAAACTAATTTGGAAATATCCAAAATGGAGTCGTTCAATAGTAATTCTGGAGTACTCAAATAGGTTTTGGGGGGTGTTCCAATATACCTTAGGTTAGGTTAGGATAGGTTCGGCGAGTAGGTGGTTTTAGGTTAAATAGGATTAGGTTAGGTTAGGTAATGGTTAGGCAAGGTTAGATTAGGATAAATAGGTTAGGTTAGTTAGGCTAGGTTAGGTAAGGTAGGTAATGTTAGGTTAGGTTAGGTTAGGTAAGGTTAGTTAGGTTAGGTTATGTTAGTAAGTTAGGTTAGGTTAGAATAAGTTAGGTAAGGTTAGGATAGGTTTTAGGTTAGGGTAGGTTCGGTTAGGTTAGGTTAGGTTTAGGTTAGGTTTAAGTTAGGTCAGGTAGGGCTATAGATTATGTTAGGTAAGGTTAGGTGAGGGTAGGTTCTGTTAAGGTGAGTAAGGTTTATGGTAGGTAAGGTTAGGTTAGGTATGTTTAGGTAAGGTTAGGTGGTTAGGTTAGGATAGTAGGTATGGTTAGGATAGGTAGTAGTTAAGTTAGGTTAGGGTGGTTTTTAGTTAGTTAGGTAAGGTTAGGTTAGGTTTAGGTGCGGTGTTGTGTGTGTGTGTGTGTGTTGTGTTGTGCGTGTGTGGTGTGTGTGGTGCGTGGTGTGTGTGTGTGTGTGTGTGTGTGGTGTGAATATCTTGTTACAAGTGATTTAGTGGATTTGAGATGCATTTGTGGATTGAAATGTGATTTTTTTTTGTGTGTGTTCAGAAGAGGTTTGTGAGAAGATGGGTGAGTGGATGTGAAAAATGCGGGTTGTGGTGGGTATTGGGGAGGGTTTAATTAGAAATATGGGAGATTTACTGAATATAAAGTAATGGTGGGAATATTTAAAAAAAGAAATTATAGAATTGAAAAGTTATGATATATTGGAAAAAGAATTGAGGGTTGTTGAAAACATGTCGTCAATAGTTGGGTAGTTGATGCGGGTATAATAATTAATTTAGTGGATACAATGGAGATGGGTATGGAGAGGATTTATTCGAATTTTAGTAGTAAAAGAAGGGAAAAAAATAATGTGAATAAATTGGTAATTGCTGAGGGATGTGTTAATGTAGTCCGAATTAGAGATACCGAAAAAGATGATATAAGTGGGTTGTTTTTTGACTTTTTCTGATGTACTGTGCCCCTTTATTAACTTTATGAACTAAAAGGGTTTAAAAGGAGGACGAGAAAAAAAATGTGGTTGTGGGGTGTTGTGGGTCTGTCGGTTGTTGTTGTGACATTCTGATGTACTGTGTCCCCCTTATTAACTTTAATGAACTACAATGGGTTAAACGAGAAAAAATTGTGGGTTGTGGATTGTTGTGGGTTGTGTGTGTGCTTGTGTGTTAAGGTGTCATAGTGGTTTTTTGTGAAAATCTTGGTTACAGTGAATGCATTAGTTAAAACGAGTAAAATTTTTGTAATTGATGAGGTATGTAGTCGAATTATGAGTTACCGAAAAAAAGATGATATAAGTGGGATTGTGATGAAATAGTTTAAAAACGATATGCAAAGGTGTTTTGAGGTGTTTCAAGGGTGTATATGTGAGTAATTCAAGGTGTTTTTTGAAGGTGTACAAAATGATTATGAAGTGTTTTGGGGTGTTTCAAGTAAATTGTTTGAGTTAGTTTTTGGTGACTTTTTTTTTCTGATGTATTTGGTTTCCCCTTAATAACTTTTAATGAACCGAAAAGGTAAAAACGAGAAAATGCCTAGTCTGAGACTGAGGGATGAGTTGTAAATTTAATAATGTGTAAGAGGCAGATAAATTATAGATGTCAAAACTTATTCAGGGAGTACTCAAATAGTGTTTTTGGAAATGTTCAACAGGTTTTCAAAGGTGTTTTGAGTGTGTTCAAATGTTGTTTTTTGAAGGTTGTTCAGGGTGTTTTGAAGGTGTTCAAGGGTGTTTTAAGGTGTTCAAGGTGTTTATGTGATATTCAAAGGTGTTTTTTGAAGGTGTACAAAATGATTATGAGAGTACTTATGAAGGTGTTTCAAATTGATGTGCAAGAAGTACTTATGAAGTGTTCTGGAGTATTCAGAGGTGATTTGGGGTGTTCGAATGATGTTTTTGGAGTATTTCAGTTTTGTTTGGAAATGTAATAAAGGAATTTTTGTGAGTAAACAAATGATTTATGAGTGTTTTGAAGATGTTCAAGTAAAAGTGGCGTATTTACCTCGTAATATGTAAAATTGTTGATTAGTGACTTTAACGAAAGTGATGTAAGCGTTGTGGTGGACTTTCTGATGTTACTGTGTCCCCCTTATTTACTTTAATGAACAAAAAGGGTTAAAACGAAAAAATTGGGGGTTATGAGTGAAAATTGTGAGGTGTTGGCTGGAGTGTGAGGTTTGGGAGGGTGGGGTGGGAGGTTACTTCGTGGGATGACCTGAGAATGAAATATTAAAAAAATGTCTAGACTTTGTGTTGTAAAGAAAATTGTGGGTAATTTAACGAAAAAATGTGCCTTTCTGATGTAATGTGTCCCCTTATTAACTTTAATAACCTAAAAGGATCGACAAGATTCACCTGTGTGCGCGGGACGTCACCTGTCAGCCTGATTTCAACCTGTGGTGCTGGGTCAACACGTGTAACGTTCACTGACAGCCGGTAAACAACCCTTCTTAGGTCATATTGACATTTTTAGGACCTGTAGTAAGCATGCATTACCCCAAGGGGGGATTCCAAAAAAACTGGATCGAGGAATTGGAGAATTTCGAAACCCCCATAGGGGGGAAATCCAAAAACCTTGATCAAAGCAAGGAGACTTTGATTTCGAGAAATTTGGGATGGGGTGAGAAGTGAAGAGGGGGAACCTCTCAATAATTTGATTCCGAGGAGATGAGGAGAGCAACAAGAAAATTAAATTCAAAAAAAAAAATTATTCGAAGAACCCCAAGGGGAGAATCCAAAAAACTTGATCCAAGGAGATCATATAAAAAAATTCGGGGGCGGCGGGGGCGATCCGGACGAACGCAGCAAAAGCGCGGGAGGGGTCGCGAAGGGCGCGGGCGGGCGGCGGGCGGGCGCGCGGGCGGCGCCGCGGCGCGACGGCGGGGTTGCGAAGGGGGGGGGGGGGTGGGTTCGTGGGGTGGGGGTATTGGGTTGGGGGGCCAAGGTGAGGTATTACTCGAGGCGATGTCATGGTCAAAACCCGGAAGAAACACCCTAGGTGTGAAAGGAGACCTCCAGCCGCTGGTCCTGACCGGAACGGGGCCCCAGTGGAAGTCCTAAACCGTATACACCGCTCATTGGAAGCCCTAACAAAACCGGAAGGGATCCCCTGTAGAAATTATGACTACGATTTATTTATTTATTTATTAAAATCTATATATAATTATACATCCTCTCCATAGGAATATTACAAAGTTTGTTGCATATTGCCCGTTTCACTATTTGTCAAGGTTATGTGCCTTAAGATTCCAGGCGAGTCCAGTGTTTTTTCTTCTTTGCACATAGTGGTCTGTGGATCGAATCACCACCACTCTTTTCTTCCAGTTATGCTTGAGTGCCTTGATGCTAGCGGAAAGCTCTTGATCTAAGGAACTGAACGTCGCTCCTATTTAGAACAAATCGGATTACCTTTCCCCAGGCATTGTATGATCTCCGTCCAATTAGGTCTTCATTATGAATTAACTAAAATTACATGAGTCCGCTTCTTCTTGCCCTGAATGGCCCTAAAGAGTATTGAACTTCATAATGTTTTTCCATTATTCTTTGTAAGGGTTTTGACTGAAATACAATGAACTTCATCACTGGCGTCTTATATCTTTCAGACTCTTTCGAAGTATAAAATTTTTTGGGGTATAAATATGGTGATCCACCAGCTTATTGGATTGTTTTCTGCTTTTTCACACGTTTACACAATGACTGGATCTTTGTTTCTGCATAAGCTTGCTGCCTTAACAAACAACAATTGAATACAATGGCTCAATTAATAGATGTTTATCCTCCTTGTAAGCAACTGTTATCCTTGAACAATGTTAGTACCAAACTCAAACCCTGGTGATCTATGTTAATACTTCATATTAAGATATTTTAGCTCTGTGATTGGCTTCTACCAACCCGTGAAGGCTATATTATTGTTGCTCACGAAACAGGAATGACACACGATTGCAAACAAACCATACTTCGGGCGTTCGTCTGCAGTTTTTAAGACCTAATCGTCCGGGTTCTATTCTTGTCCCGTTTAAACTTATTTTTTTAACGTTCTATGGGTTGCATTGGCAGTTTGTCGGTACCATCAGCTACATAGATGACTTCCTTTTAGATGCATAACTGCTGCTGCTCGGATGCTCGCGCAAAGCACGGGATTACTAGCTGCATGACGTGTAACTGCAAGACTGTTGAGTTGAAGAGCCATCGGTTTGTATAGCCAGTTCTAATGTCTGATATTTTCAGCTGGTCACATGACGTGTTGCTGGCACAAGACTGCAAGAGTGCGTGGGTTGAGCTGCTGCATGACGGCAGAGTGCGTGGTTGCTGGCGGCATGACGGCAGAGTGCGTGGTTGCTGGCTGCATGACGGCAGAGTGCGTAGTTTTCTGGCTGAATGGCCTGTGGTGATTGAGTACACTATCCGCATAATTCTCTTTATTAATAATAATTCGTTAATTTTATTTATAAATGGTCTTTTTACATTTTTAAATATTATATCGAATCATTTATTTAAAAGTTAAATTCAAAGCACATCCATAAAAATAAGATACAATTCTCGGTTCTATGATTTTCCTGTTTCCCTTTATATGAAGTCACACCGTACTGGCTCTACCTGTAAAATAAATTGTCATCCATTTCATAACTGGAAATATGATAACTGAATTATTTCACAATTTATTGACAGTTCCAGAATTAATGTTTTTCATGTATATGTTATAGTTTGTGTGTGTCTGTAATGAACCGGTTTTTTATATAACAGAAGTTTTTATCACTGGATGAAGAATAAACCTCACAGTATTAACATATTTCGTAATGTTTACTCAAGATTTGTCCCCGTGGGTACACCCCCCCTTTACCGCTTTTTGAATTTGTGCCTCCGAGTTGTTTTACTGTGGCAGAGACTTGACTCGCCACATAAACTGATTTCTTGCGTATATGGCTTTAGTGGTCTACTATTGTTGAAGCAGTAATTTGAGTTTGCCATCTTTATTTTTATGCTTTTCAAGTCAGTCTATTCCCAGCCACCCACGAACTAAAGATATACTTCCTTACAATCCCTATTGACTCGTCCCATCCATTCCAGATTTTAATGTTTCTTCCTTTCGACCATAGTAATCAATATTGCAACAGTTTATCTCTGCATGCTTTGCCAATGCCTGGAAAGGATTTTGTAGGTTGTAAATAAATATCCCAATGTCATCAACTGATTATCTTCAAAAAATCCTTCAAAAATCAGTTTTGTATTCAAGGTCAAACGTATACATCATTCAGAGTCTCTCACTTGATTGACCATTTGTTGGTGTCCATGATTGGCAGGAATCTCAATGATTGGCGTGAACATATTCATACATAGGATCTGAAGATTGTGCAATCAAATTAATGAATGTTTTTTTTGAGGTTTTGCTAATGATGCATTTGCCACTGATGTTGTATGGTTAATGTGTAGGTTTTAGGCTGTTTGTGGTTTTTTGTATTCTCCCTCGATTCATTCTTTATCTGATAGTTGACGTTTTACCCTCCTAATACTGTATTTTGTACCAGGTCTTCCCCATCTCCAGTTATCAACAATTTACACTGATATGTTTTAAATTGAGCTCTTGAATAACTATGTCTGAAAGCCTGTGAGAACTTACTGTAGTTTCCGACTGTTCTCTACTCCTTTAACAGGTTTCCTTCAACGTTGGTGTTTGCTTAATGACAGGTTTGAATTTGTTTAGGGCTAAATATAGTGAAAATTGTAATTCTTATTGAAAAAAATGAGATATTCACGTGTTTAACATTTGAATAACCAAATATAATTTACAAGTTTTCAGCGTATTATAAACTATCCACACTAGATCGATATCGCGTACACTGAAAGTACCGAAGCGTTGTAATACGGCGACCCGCTTCATCGGATTGCGCAGCGACCGAAGTACATCTGCATTACAATCATTAACGTAGTATACTTAATGTAGTATATATCGATGGAGAATCGTTGGAATCCTATGCGATAACTAACTGAGAATTCTCATCTGGCCGGCTTGAAACTCTCATCCCGGACTGTTTTCTAGAAAACTAAGTTTCCGCGTTAGGATTTGGGCTTCATAAGAACCGTGCTCAATGGCTAACATACTCAGCTCACACACTGTGGTTTAGGGGTCGATCCCCGGTACGGGTGAAAACATGAGGACGTGTATCCTTAAGAAACCTGCTGTCGGCGTGTTCACGTCATCAGAAAAATCATACAGGTACTTACAGGTGTTATCGACTAGTGTGGGTCTCATCCTGGTACGAAAGTGACCTTATTTACCCACGTCAGTAAGTCAGGACAGGTCATGCTGTCTAAGCTGTCTGGGTGATTAGCCGTGGGTTTGCTACTGAGCACCTTGGCTTTGCTGTCGTTGTTTCAGATCTTATGATTAAAGTATTTGAAGGAGGTTCTACTACTTCAGTGGAAAATAGAAGGCTAAAATTCGCCTAGATGGTTTAGAGTGAGTATGAGACTGGTTTGGAGCGGGAAGGAGAAGAGGTTACCAGCATGACTTGAAGAGTGGTAGGCGCTTCAAGTGATTCATACTTAACGAGGAAGCATCAAGATGAGGAAAGTAAATCAGAAGATTGGAATGTAGGAAATAGATTATTTGTTTTCCCAGGAAGAGTGACTTCAGTGGAAGGTCCTGATCCCATGCTCCTTACCTTAGTAAATATGTCCTGATCTGACTAGTTGGGATCAGTGGCTTAAGCCGGTAGGTGACTTGGACCTGCCTAGCATGGGCTAGTATGCCTTCTGCAGTATTCCTTATATTTTTAATGCTCTGCTTTAACAAGAGGCTTTCCTATATAGAGGTATGTCATTGATTGTCAATTAGGGTCTGTTTACATGTACATGTATTGTGGAAATAAAATGGGTGTAATATTACGATTATTAATATAGTAAATTTTATTAAATAGTTAATTACTGACTTATATTATAAAGCTGCCATCGTCTTATTGGCTGAAAATACTAATGATGATGCATCCAATAGATGGACAACACGTGTGTTTAGACTAATTTTGGTGCAGAATAGAAATTTAATGAAATTGGGAAAAATGGAATAGTTAGTTTATCAGAGCAATAATGGCGAGACACTTTTTTGATAGGCTATAAACGTTGGTTGATTGCTTTTATTAAAGACAGGCATGGTTTACACTCGTACTACCCTAATAAAAAATATGCCATGACGTCTAGTAAATTGGTTAGTATGTACTACTAGAGAACTTTTGGCACGCTTTCAAGCGCTAATGTTGGTGTAATTAATTTCAGGTTATGTTTCTTTTAGCTAATTTTACAGATTATTTTGTTAATTAGACTTAACACACAACCGAATTTTTTCTTCTTGACGATCTTTAGAGATTTAAGCAAAACAGAAATTCATAAGGCCCCATGAATAAATATGAATATCTGATTCTGTCAACGCGTTTTTAATTTATATGAGCCACAAGGCGATCCTGAAAACTAATACGACTCAATACTATGATCTGGAACATTGTAAGCTGCATGTTCTTGTGCTCTACAAACATTCTTCCAAAACTTTGTTTGATACTTCAGAACACATTATCCAATCCAAACGTTCAATTCTACCCTGTCAACTATTACTAGCCGCAAGTTTGTGGAACAATTGACATTTTTATACAGACCTATAGTTTGGTCGGTGTCATTTTAACCTCTCTACAATAAAAATGGTATATTATTTTATTTTACATGCCATTATTTTTGGCCTAAGCATTGATTAAGAGTTTTTGAGTCCCAAGGAATTAAACTTAAACCTCCCTTCCTTGATCATCCACCAATTGCTATAAATAATAACCAATAAAAATTGTGCTGCACTGTGCTTTTCTTTTAACATACAGGAGGGTGGATAACGTCAAATCATGATATGATAGAGGTCTAATTCAGAGCGAAAGAGTGGTCGCTATAAAAGCTCGTTCTAATGAGCACTTAATTCCTCACGCGCACACACAAAACGTGCTTATACTAGCAGCAGGTAAGGCCAAAAATGATTCTCTTTAACCGTATGCTTCGTGACTCATTTTTCTGGAGGACTAAGTAATTATGATGTAGCACATTATTACCTCTGGCGCTTAGGTTAAATATGGTGCCAAGAGTACAATTATTATCAGAGTGGCGCTTAGGCTAAATATGTTTGAGACATACCAGTATATTATTACTTGCGGCGCTTATATAAACACGATGTCGTGAGTATATTACTGAAGTTGGTTGCTATTGGGGAGGCCTTGAGAGTAAAACAAACCTCACTTCTATTGAACTCTTTATAGTTTCTGAGAAGGAATAGTGTCCGAAACTGAGCGGAAATAGAACAGTAATCCTTTCGAAATGCAAACGGGAAAGGGATGAAAACGCAAGTTCTAAATTAGGTCACGGTTGGTTGCCTCTAGACGCCACACTGAGACGAAAGAGGCTTCCTCTTTAAGCCTAGAAATCACAGAGCGAAGAGAAGTTGATGGTACTGACGCCCCAGTATGTTAGGTAAAGATTTGTCAGGCACATGACAATAGTTTTCCTGACGTTGGTCTTGTCATGTGATCCTTCCACTGAGCTTTTGGTCATCTGACCCACAGGCCTTCTGCTGCTTACCGTTCCACTGGCTTTAAAAATTAATATTAAATTAGCGGGAAGTTATAAGAGATACGTCCCAGGGAGAAACTTGAATATATGTCCACCGATGGCAGGTCCTCATACGGCAATAGTTTCCTGGCACTTCACCCAAACTTGTGCTGATAGTTAATTCATTTTTTTCCATGCTATGCATAGACAAAGTAAATAAAAAATAAAATGTAAGAAATAAGGAATGTTTTTTTATTTTCCATGTGTTAATTATAACAGAAAAATTATTGATGTACTAACAGCGCACTATAATATCTCTACCGACCCTTCCTCTCTCTCCTCTCTCTCTCTCTCTCTTTCTCCTCTCCTCTCTCTGTTATTCACAACTGATATCCAGTTTCCAGGAAAGCTGCATCGTTATCATTCACAGTTTTTATGTAACATTCGACAAGAAAGAATGTAAATACTTTATATCCCATATGGCCAGTTACACATGTTATTTAGTTTAATATGTTTATTATGCAACCACATACCCATCCTATGGGCGGTAGTCCCAAAAGATAGCAGAGGTACAATAATGGCTCCAGGGACTGGGTCTTATATCAGTTTCTTAACTCGATTATTATTTTTATAATCAAGAGGAAGCGCTAAACCCGTAGGATTATACAGCGCCTGGGGGGGGGGAAATGTGGAAGGCATTCAGGCGTAATCAGGGAACTGGAGCGCGATCCAATTCCCTAAATCAAGAGCCCCTCACCAAACATCAAGGAACCTTCCCTGAGGGGTTCCTCACACTCGATAATTATTGCCTGTTATCAATTTCGATGTGCTGAATATCGTATGTGAGATCCACATTTATTGTCCACTCGCAAACAAAAAATGTCTGATCTCCTGTAGTGATTAAAATTAGGCACATGTGGCACTCTTGGGTATCTTTATTAAGGAAACGTCTCGCCACACAGTGGAGCTTCATCAGCCCTACACAGAGAAACTTTGAACATGAGAGTAATGAGGTAATCAGTTCCTCTACCTTGAGTCGATGTGTCATCCATCGACAATCTGGTGCCAGAAACTATGGCCGAAGTAATATCAACTTACACCAGAAACAAGGCATAAAGTACGGAGACAGTGTGGTAATCCAAAAAAATGTCCTCTTTCCACCTCTATAAAAATAACTTTTGCTTAATGAAACAATTTTGTTAGAAGAATTTACAACAGAAAAAAAATGGGAGTACTTTTTAGTGCAAGAAATTTTCCAGGATTGTTGGATGGTAAACACGAAGTATATGTCAGGTTAAAAATCAGTTAATTTCTTCATAACGAAAACTTTAAATAACTGTTACATGTTAAAAAAAAAAAAAAGCATGGAGAAATTCAATAAGCCTGCAAGATGTAATACGAGTCTCGAAGAGCTTTCCTAGATGCTAATTTGCACTACTATAGAAACATCTTGAAGCTTGAGTTTACCCTGGAGAGGGTTTTTCGGGGTCAACGCCCCGCGTCCCCCGGTGTAGACCAGGCCTCATTGTGGACAGTCTGATCAACCAGGCTGCTACTGCCGGCAAAGTGAAGAGTAAATGAACAGTTTACAACAGGATATAAAGGAGAGAGAGAAGTACCAAAGTGAACCGGAGTGTCAAACATGAAGACCGGCTACTACTACGTGATGCACAGTCACCCCACCACAAAAGAACACGAAGAAATGTACCAAGCAAAGTTTTGAAGAGAAAAACAAACTTAACAAGGGAGTCTGGTATTTATTGCGGTAAATCCTTAAAATGATAACGGGTGAATATTAACATACCTTTTATTTATTTGAAAACGAAAGCAATTTCATGCCTACACTTTGTGGAGGCTTTATTCATCCCTGTATGACCTTATGTTTAGTATTACCAAGGCTGGCTCCTCCTTAGGAAAAGAAACAAATAGGAAAAATAACAATAACATACAAATATAAACACTTTATTGTAAGAATTGAAAATGCAAAACTAATCTTATTTGAAAGAAAATGAAAAGAAAAAAATTATAATTGAATTCAACAACGCTAATTTGTACAGGTGTAATTGTAGATCATGTTGATGTTGTTGACACAGCGCATTGTAGAAGCTATAGCCGTTGATGATGTGGGGGGATGGGTCACAGGTGGTGAGTGACAACTCAACGACTATTTAGTCACAGTATGTCTAGCCTTGAATAATCCTCACAAGAGGTAGGGTAACCGCAGTCTTTCAACCACTGTAGAGATGAGGGGTAGCTGCCTGGGTGTAACTACAATATGGTACGTAGATCGTGGGTGACGTCTCTTAACCTGGTTAGGTTCCTCTCCTTCAAACTGTCTGTAGTCGCCAGATGACCCTAGCTGGCAGTCCAAGCTAGAAACAGACAACAGTTAACCACTGCTCGATCACTCTCCATGATAAGTGTAAGGCATTTAAAAGACTGGTGAGGATTTAAACATGAAAGTCAAAGCAGGATGAACTAAGTCTCAAGATTAAAGTGAAGCTTTTAACTAATATATCAAACAAAACAGGAGCCGAGGCATTTTACTTACAGATGTGTTGGGAGCTGCGAGTCAAATGTTTATCCATTTGGTCGGAGTCCCACACGTCACCTTTCAGTGTGGAGAAAGGAAGGGGGTGATAGCGGAAGCTAGACACTGACACTACCGTAACAAGCAGACTGCCAATCAAACTATCGTCACCATATATTCGCTCGCTACTGCTATCTATTGAACTTTACCCTCACACACTTCAAGTAAAGGTCTTCACCATATTGTGAACCTTAATTGATAGGGAAAAAATTACGTATTTGGAATTCGCAACTCAAAATATATTTAAAATAAGATGAAGTAGCTATAACAACTTAGAACATATCACATGTGCATATATTAGTACAATAGTTTGTTGTACTGTGAGTTTGTAGCTTGTTGTTCATTATGCTTGTACAATAGTGTATTGGTAAATATGCGAAAACAAAAGTTTGATATACCATGTGCTAGTACAGAGGTTTGTTCCATGTGCTAGTATAGGAGTTTGTT
This sequence comes from Cherax quadricarinatus, assembly GCF_026875155.1. NCBI lineage: Eukaryota > Metazoa > Arthropoda > Malacostraca > Decapoda > Parastacidae > Cherax > Cherax quadricarinatus. The sequence continues at coordinate 1,391 of NW_026471199.1, read as the reverse complement.
CCGTGGGCTAGCATAGAAGCTTGTTCCATGGGCTGGCATAGAAGCTTGTTCCATGTGCTAGTATAGAAGCTTGTTGTTCCATGAGGTTGTACAGAAGCTTGTTCCATGTGCAACTATAAAGCTTGTTCCGTAGTCTAGTAAAAGGGAAACTTGTTGCATTAGCTAGTTTAGAAGTTTGTTCCATGGGCTACTTTAGAAGCTTGTTCCAGGGGCTTGTTACATCGGCTAGTATAGTGGCTTGTTCCATGTACAAGTATAGAAGATTGTTCCATGTGATAGTACAGAAACTTGTTCCATTGTCTAGCATAGAAGCTTGTTGTTCCATGGGCTAGTATAGAAGCTTGTTGTTCCATGGGCTAGTATAGAAGCTTGTTCCATTAACTAATAAAGAATTTGTTCTATATGCTACTATAGAAGCTTTCGTGGTCCGCTAGTGTAGTATTTTTTCAATGTTAAGTAATTTATTGCTCAGTGTTCTTGTACACTAGTATTTTTTTTTTTTTTGCTAATAAAGTACTTTCTGGGTCCATGAACCATTGGTTTTAAAATTTTTCTTCAATGAGCATGTTTAAAGATTTGCTTTTGTGCTGGTTCAGGAGTTTGTTTTCCCTGTGCTGGTTCAGGATTTGTTCCATGTGCTGGTTCAGGAGTTTGTTCAAGGGCTAGTGTAGTAAATTCCATGTACTGGTAAAGTTTATTCCTTGCAATGATTTAGAGTTGTACCATTTGCTAAATCAGTATTTTACTGTTCCATCTTTAGTGTATTTTTTCCCGTAAGTACAGTACTTTCATTGTTCCATTGGGTTTAAAAGGAACATGTTCAATGTTCTAATACAGAAACTTCTTGTTCCATGAGTTTTTTCACATGTTTTCCCTATTTCTAGAAATTTTTTTTATATTTTATTTAAAAACGGTGTATACAAAAATACCAAACATCCCCAAAAAATAATACATAATGTTACGTTACAGAGGGTTCGAACCCATAATAACAATAATAAAAAACAAAACATATAACTTAAATCGTAACACAAGGAAACATAAGTTTTCATGTGTTTCACAAGACGCAACAAAAAAAGTGCTTATGGAAACCTTGAAATGAAACATTATAACAACCCGGAGCAAAAACCCTTTCAAATCGTTACATAAAAACACAGCAACACACTGCAACCCTCCCTCCCCTATTTTCCCAAAAGCGTATCGCCGTTAAACCCTCATAACCAAAAAATAAAAATATTAATTAAAATGGTGAAAATAAAACACTCTGAAACACGCTTTAACATAACCACATTCCGCAAAACAGAGGAAATACAAAAGCAAAACACATGTATACATACGTACAAAAACCACAATAAAGCAAAACCCTCCGCCCGCGCCTTCCCAAAAAACCACTT
>NW_026471198.1:0-11484 GCF_026875155.1 Cherax quadricarinatus | reverse complement strand
CGGGATTGGGTGAATGCTTATGATTGCGTGGACAGAGTTTTTTAGGGGTTTGCTTAGAGAGGTTGGGGTTTCGGGAGGGGGTAGTGAGGTGGGTAAAACACTCTGTATGATGGGGCAGAGGTTAGGGTACGGGTCAATTGGAGGTTGGGTGAAAGTTGAAACCAATGGAGAGAGGTTTGAGGCAGGGCATGTCCGATGTCACAGCTGCTCTTTGCGTGTGTGCAGAATCCTTTTTATGAGTCTGTTGAGAGGGTGATGAACAATCAGGAGATCGAAGGGGGGTGCAAAGGGGGCATCGTTGGGTATGTGGATGATACTACTGTTTTGCTAAGGGGTAAGGAGGAGTTAAGGAGGGTGGGTAGAGTGATTCAGATGTTTGGTATGAAGACCGGAATGAGAGTTAATACGGTGAAATCAAGGTTACTAGAGGTCGGTAATTGGATAGGGGGGGGGGGCTTGGGGATGGGGTTAGGATGGACAGTGGTTGACAGAATCAAGGTATGTGGGATATGGTATTTGGCGGAAGTGCAGGCATGCAGAAGGGTAAATTCGGAGTCTGTCAGGGTAAGGTTTTAAGTAGACTAGGAGGTTTAAGTGCGAGGGACTTAGCTTTACATCAGAGGGTAGTGGTGGTAAATTCACTTGTCTATAGCAAGGTATGGGGGGTGGCAGAGGTTTTTCCCTTAGAGGTACGAGATATTGTGGAAATGCAAAGGAGGGTGCTGAAGTTTGTGTGGGGATTTGGGAGGGCATGGTTAAGTAAGGAGGTAGTTATGACGGATGTTCGGAGAGGGGGTTTAGGTTTGTTGCCTTTAGGACTGAGAGTAATGGCTGTATATATCAAGTGGAGGTATATGAGGGAAGGGGGTGTGAGGGGCGCTAAAGTAGGAAGAGTTATGGAGGAAGCACGTAAATGGTGGAGTGGGAAGGACTTGAGGGTTTGTGAAGATATGTTGAGATTTTTATTGACAGTGCAACAGGTGGATAAAATCAAAGTGAAACGGTTGGTGAGGGTAGTGAAAGGTCAAGGAATTATGCAAGGGGTAGTCGTGTATCCAACGTATGATTGGGGGGTTATTTGGAAAGATTTTAGTAAGCTTCGGATACCGGCTAGAGTAAGAGAATTAGTATATAGGTTTATCATGGGGATTCTGGCTTCCAAGGAGGTGTTACGTAGTATGGGTTTGTGAAGAGGCTTGTTGTCAGTTTGTGGTGATGTTTGAAACGGCGTTTCATGTGGTCTTCTTTTGTACCTCCTTGGAGGGGGTGGATCATGGTTGGGTGGGGTTATCAGACTGTTGGGGGGGGGGTCGTTTTGCCGCTTTTAAGGGCTTTACTACTAGATGTAAGGGAGTGCCTAGGGATGTTGGAAGGGCTATAATGTATATCATAGTGGATTATCTGGACATTTCATGGGGAATGAGGGGATTAAGGGGTGATATGAGGATAAAAGCATTGGCGGCTAGATTCTATAGGACGAAGTGTAGGAATAGGCTGGTTTATGGGCCGTCTGGGGAAAAAAGTTTCCCGGAAGGTTATAGGAACTCACTGTGGGTTCCCTTAGGCGGGTCCTGAGGATGGACAAAGGAGTGGTCTCCTTATGGGGGATGTAAGGGGGGGGGTTGTTTTTTGGTTTTCTCTGGAACTGATGTAGTGTGTAAGAGGAAGGTAGTGAGAATTAGGTATGGATGGTACGCCATGTTTCACGTGAATGTTTTGTCATAGTGAGATATAAGTGTGGTTTCCAGGGTTATATTTCTAAGCCTGATGGTTATGTTCACTGGGTTTAAAATTTCCTTGAAAGCCAGGATACCGAGCCCTTAGGATCTCGTTTTTAAGTAATTAGCTTGGCACGTTGGTATCAACACAAAATTTTCTGAGATACGTGTCAGTTCTTTTGGGACTGGCAAATTACAGCAGCCTTATCCTTATTACTACTCTAGTCTTATGTTTAACTTTTATTGTCAGATGAAGGTTCTATGTGAAAAAATTTAAGTGTATGTATAGGTTTTGGGTCTTATCATGTTTTTATGGGGTTAAACAAACAGTCTTCTGGACAAGATTTTCGGGTTATATACATATGTGGGAGGTATAATTATGTATAGGGTTTGGTCATAAACCCTTAATGTGCCGAGGTTTGTTATAAATACTTGTTTTGGATTCTTTTATTATTGTATTTTACATGCATGTTGTTCTGTTTTCTGTATCAACATTATTGTATTAGAGGGTTAACATATTAATAATAGTAAAATACTGTTTCTCTATGATTGTTGTGAAAGGAATCATATTTTCCCTTTCCCGGGGTTCCTTTTGGGTTGGGATCTAATGTACCATAATTTAACCAATAATCGTACCCTGTCATGGGGGTATTTTAGGGTTTTGTTTTTTTTTTGTAGAGGTTAGGGTATTTTTGGGTTTAAATCTTGTGATTTGTACATTGTATATGTTTTTGTTGAATGGGGACATGCGGGTATTCATTTTATATTTTAAACTATGTAAAGTTTTTTTGGTGTGTTTTCTTTGGGTAAAATGGTTTGGCGGCCTATTAATGACTGAAAACTTTAGTGAGGATTGTCTTAGCTGTTTGTTTTGCTATAACAAGATTTTAAAATTTATTTGTTCCCCCAAGAATAACCTGGACTATTTAGAACAAAAATGTTTTGTATTTCGTATTTATTATGCACCCTTTTATTTTTGAAATTTTTTAAATAAAAATATAAAAAAAAAAAAAAAATTTCCCAGGTTGGGGGTAGGTCGGTTTTTTAAAGTTATAGAAGTTTTTTGAAATTTTGATGCCTTTTGTAGTAACCAGTAGATGGTCGGGAACATTATTTATGTTCTTTTTGGGTTTCTTTGTTATATATGCCCTGTTTATGTAAATGTCTGCAAAAGGTCTTAATCCCATAAAAAAGTGAAATATTAACAATTGTAGGTTTAGCGCTTCTTTTTTTATATAATAAAATATTGTAAAGTTTTTGGTTGTGTAAGTGTAATCTTGTATTTAACTAGGTGCAAAGGGGTATAAAGTAAGAGGATGAGGGACAGTTTTTGTAGCACAAATTTAAAAGCCAGTGTATTTCGCAATGAAAAAATTTTTAATTTTTGGAAGAACTGAAATGTGTTCTTTTTTTTTATTTAAGTTTGTAATGTTTCAAATAAATAAAAAAAAAAAAATTGTCCATTGACCTGCCGGGAAAAGAAAAAGTCCCTGTAAATTGTCCATTGACCCGCCAGTAATGAAAAATCCTTGTAACATTGTCCCTTGAGCCCGGTAAAGAAATAGTCCCTGTAAATTGTCCTTGACCGCCAGTAATGAAAAAATCCCTTTTAACATTGCCATTGAAACCCGCCCCCGGGAAAGAAATAGTCCGTGTAACTTGTCCCTTGACCCCAGGGAATAAAAAAGTCTGTTTTAAAATTGTCCATTGACCTGCCAGGTAATGAAAAAGTTTTGTAACATTGTCCATTGACCCCCAGGGAATGAAAAAGTCTGTGACTTTTTCCATTGACCCGCCCGGTAATGAAAAAGTCGTGTAACATTGTCCCTTGACCGCAGGGAATGAAATAGTCGTGTAACATTGTCCATTGAAGCCAGGGTAATGAAATAGTCGTTAACATTTTCCATTGACGCCCGGTAATAAATAGTCCCCTTTTTAACTTGTCATTGATCAGCCAGGTAATGAAATAGTCCGTGTAACATTGTCCATTGACCAGCCAGGTAATAAAATAGTCCGTGTAACATTGTCCATTGACCTGCCAGGTAATAAAATAGTCCGTGTAACATTGTCCATTGATCAGCCAGGTAATGAAATAGTCCGTGTAACATTGTCCATTGACCTGCCAGGTAATGAAATAGTCCGTGTAACATTGTCCATTGACCTGCCAGGTAATAAAATAGTCCGTGTAACATTGTCCATTGACCAGCCAGGTAATAAAATAGTCTGTGTAACATTGTCCATTGACCAGCCAGGTAATGAAATAGTCTGTGTAACATTGTCCATTGACCTGCCAGGTAATAAAATAGTCCGTGTAACATTGTCCATTGACCAGCCAGGTAATAAAATAGTCTGTGCAACATTGTCCATTGACCAGCCAGGTAATGAAATAGTCTGTGTAACATTGTCCATTGACCAGCCAGGTAATGAAATAGTCTGTGTAACATTGTCCATTGACCAGCCAGGTAAGAAATAGTCTGTGTAACATTGTCCATTGACCAGCCAGGTAATGAAATAGTCTGTGTAACATTGTCCATTGACCAGCCAGGTAATGAAATAGTCTGTGTAACATTGTCCATTGACCAGCCAGGTAATGAAATAGTCTGTGTAACATTGTCCATTGACCTGCCAGGTAATGAAATAGTCTGTGTAACATTGTCCATTGACCTGCCAGGTAATGAAATAGTCTGTGTAACATTGTCCATTGACCAACCAGGTAATGAAATAGTCTGTGTAACATTGTCCATTAACTAGTCAGGTAATGAAACAGTACCGTGAATCTCGCCCCAGACACAGTGGCTCCAGCGTTAAAAATTTCCAGCTAATCAATTAAGACAAACTTCACTTATAAACGAAAATTATGGAGAAAGAAATTTTTTTATTAGAAAAGTTCTGAAAATAAGGAAGCGCTGTCTCATAAAATTTAAAACCCCACTAAATATGAGAAATATTTTTCATGTATTTTTTTATATTTATTAATTTGGTTTTAAGAAAATTAGCAAATTACCAGCCATACTGGTCGAAATTAGTGAAAAAATTATTTCCCAATTTAATTTTAAAACCAGTTTTGGGGTTTGAAGTCGATCCCCCACCCCCATTTTTCTATTTAAATTACAGGGGGAAGAAATTTTAAAAAAAAATTAGAAAATTTAAATTTAAAACAGCTCAAAGTTAACCCCAATTTATCTTTTAAAAAAGTAAAACAACGGTCAAAGTTTAAAGTCATAGGAAATTTCTCCATTTTCTGACTTCAACAATAACAAATTTTTTTTAAGCTTTTTTTAAAAAAAGGCTTTTTCAAAAAAATTTTAAAAACCTTACACCACATTCATACAGAAGCGTCTTTAATTAAAAATTTTGGATCACACGTTAACAGTGTGATCTTGTAATCTCCTTTGATTTTGGGTGTACAACAGTGGTTTTTTAAAAATTGTTTTAGTGGGTACAACAGGTGATTTTGTAACTGTTGTTTTTGTGTACCTTTACCCCTTTGTTTGTTTTTTCCCAACTTTTTCCGGTGTGATCTCTGTTTGCGTTTTATTGTGTATAACAGTGTGATTTTCCCTTTTCCGGGTTATTTTGTACTTTTGGTGATCTTTTCATTAAATTTTTTGTTTTAAAAACATGTGATATTTCTGTTTTGGTACACTGTAGGTATTTCTGTTGTATAAATTTAGTGGAAATTTTTTGTTTTGGTTAATTCTGTGTAAAACTAGTCTGATCTGTGTATCTTTGTTGGGATTGTGTTTTTCGGTGAAATTTGCATTTTAGGGGTTGCGTGTATATCCAAAAGTATCTTTGTATCCAAATGAAAAAATTATAATTTGTGAAATATATTTTGAATCTGTTTTTTACAGGGGGAAAAAAATTTTTTAAAATGTATCTCCCGTTTTTTACAGTGAAATTTTAAAGGATTTTTCATTTACTTTTTTTCATTGGGGTAAAATTTACATTTTTTTTTTCCATTAAAATAATGTTTTTTAAAACCCGTATATCGTTTTAAAAAAGGGAATTACAAAGCCGGGTTTTTACATTTTAATTTTTATTTTTCATTGGGGAATTCTATTTAAAAAACCCGGGAAAAAAGGTTTTTAAACCCAATTTCCCGTAAAAAACAGGGGCATTAGACTGGGAAAATTGGGGCCTTGGCTAACAAACCCTTTTCACTGGCCTCAAGGTTTGGGCCACAGTGAAAGAATCCCTGGTCAAATGTACCCCAAAAAAATTTGGGAACCCGTGACAAAATCACTGGCCAATTTAGACAAAAGATTGGAAAAAAAGGTTTTAAAAAATTTCACCACCTTTTATTTAGCCCCATGGGAAAATTTTTATTAACCCAAGGGTTTCCCCCGGGAGGGGGGCCCAAAAAGAAAACTTTTTAAAAATAAAATTTTTTTTTCCACCCCTGTTTTTGCCAGGGAAATTTTTTTAAAAACTCGTTTTTAACTGGCCCCAAAAAAAAACCCCCCTCCTTCAATCCCCACTTCTTCCCCTCTTTCCCAGGAAAACCCCCCAAATCCGGCCCGCCCCGGTTTCCCCCTGAATCCCTTCATAAAATTTTTTACTTTTCCCCAAAACTCCAAAAGCACGCAAGTATTAAAAAACCATTTGTCTCCATTTACTCCTATCAAACACGCTCACGCATGCCCTAGAACACAAAACCTCCTTTACCCCTCCCTCCAACCTCTCCTAGGCCGACCCCTACCCCGCCTTCCTTCCACTACAGACTGATACACTCTTGAAGTCATTCTGTTTCGCTCCATTCTCTCTACATGTCCGAACCACCTCAACAACCCTTCCTCAGCCCTCAGAACAACAGTTTTGGTAATCCCGCACCTCCCCCTAACTTCCAAACTACGAATTCTCTGCATTATATTCACACCACACATTGCCCTCAGACATGACATCTCCACTGCCTCCAGCCTTCTCCTCGCTGCAACATTCATCACCCATGCTTCACACACATATAAGAGCGTTGGTAAAACTATACTCTCATACATTCCCTCTTTGCCTCCAAGGACAAAGTTCTTTGTCTCCACTGACTCCTAAGTGCACCGCTCACCCCTTTTCCCCTAATCAATTCTAGATTCACCTCATCTTTCATAGACCCATCCGCTGACACGTCCACTCCAAATATCTGAATACATTCACCTCCTCCATACTCTCTCCCTCCAATCTGATATCCAATCTTTCATCACCTAACCTTTTTGTTATCCTCATAACCTTACTCTTTCCTGTATTCACTTTTAATTTTCTTCTTTTGCACACCCTACCAAATTCATCCACCAATCTCTGCAACTTCTCTTCAGAATCTCCGAAGAGCAGTGTTATCAGCAAAGAGCAACTGTGACAACTCCCACTTTATGTGTACTGTACTGATCTGTGTTATTGTTCTGTACTGGTCACCTGTGTTATTGTATTGTATTGGCCTTCTATGTTATTGTACTGTACTGGTCTTCTGTGTTAATGAACTGTATTGCCCGTCTCTGTTATAGTACTTCTCTGGTCTTCCGTGTTACTGTACTGTACTGGTCTTCTGTGTTATTGTACTGTACGGGTCTTTTGTGCTATTGTACTGTACAGGTCTTCTGTGTTACTGTACTGTGTTTGTCTTCTGTGTTTCTGTACCATACTGGTCCTCTGCGTTACTGTACTGTACTTCACTGGTATTGTGTGTATTATACTTTGCTGGTCTTCTGTGTTATTAAGCTTTACTGATCTGTGTTAGTGTACTGTGCTGGTCGTATACTGTTATGGTATTCTGTGTATTGTTCTGTACGGGTCTTCTGTGTTATTTTACTGTACTGGTCTTCTGTGTAACTGTTCTGTATTCGTCTTCTGTGTTACTGTACGAGTCCACTGTCTTACTGTACAGTGCTAGTCCTCTGTGTTATTGTACTGTACCGGTGTTCTTTGTTACTGTACCGTACTGGTCCACTGTGTTACTGTACTGTACTCGTAGTCTGTGTTATTGTACTCCTCTTCTGTGTTACTATACTGCACTGGTCTTCTGTGTTATTGTACTGTACTGGTCTTCTGTGTTACTATACTGCACTGGTTTTCTCTGATTTAAACTGCACTTCTTTTCTGTGTTTTTTTACTGCACTGGCTTTTTGTGTTATTGTACTGTGCTGGTCTTTTGTGTTTCTCTACCGTACTGTTCCTCTGTGTTACTTTGTTCTTACAAAATTTGTTTTGTTTTGCATGTTGGGGTCCTGTTGGTTATTGTACTGTTTTTTGGTTTCTGTTTTTGTTGTCGCGTTTTTTTGTGTTACTATAAAGTCTGATCCGTTTTTTTAAGTCTGTACTAAATTTCTGTGTATTGTTCTGTATGGTTTCTGTGTTTTGTTCTGTAGGGTCATTGTTTTTACTGTCTGTAGGGTTTCTGTTTTGTAATGTATGGTATCCGTGTTTTTTCGTACGGGGTCTTTTGTGTTACTGTGCTGTATGGGTCTTTTGGGGTTTGGACTTGTACGGGTTTTCTTGTTTTTGTAATGTGCTGGTCTTCTGTTTACTGTCCCGTACTTTTCCCTCTTCGTTATGTACTTACTGCACTGGTACGGGGTTTGTTTATACTTAGGGGTCTTCTGTGTTATTGTACGTACTGATCTTCTGTGTTAGTGACTGTGTGTCTTCTTGTTATGTACTGGCGGGTTTTCGGTACGTACCGTACTGGTCTTAACTTTTTCTGGTATTCTGTGTCTTTTTTGTACTGGTCTTGTGGGGTTTTTGTACTGTACTGGTCTTCGGGTTTTTGTATTTTTGGGTCTTCTGTGTTTTGTACTGTTGTTTCTGTTTTTGACGTACTGGTTTCGTGTTTTTTTTCGTATGGTCTTCTTGTTATTGTACTTTTTTTAATTACATATATTTTTTGGGGGTAATTAGATGGTTTTTTTTGTTAAAGCTTTTTTTGTTTTATTTGTACTTATATTTATTTGTCACTACATGTTTTGTGGTTATTTATTTATTTTTTTTTCTTTACACGTTTTAGTCTCAATTTACTTTATGAGTTTTCTCTAATGATTTGTGTCATTTACTTTTTTATTATGATATTATGATTACTTTCTTGTTTTGTGTGTTAATACAGTTTTAAATGTCACTGTAAAAAACCCTTGACTTGATTCATCTTAACCAAACCATACCCCGGGCGGGATTTGGACTCCTGACCCCGGGTTAAATCCCCCGCCCGGGGCTCGGTTTGTTTGCAATCGTGCCTTACATTTGTGATCTGGTTTTATTCTCTTTTTCTTACAAAGAATCGCTACTTTAAAATCTTTTACCCCTAGAGTGTTGCCAAAAATTTTCCCAAAGAAACCCACCGGGGGGTCTTTATAAAGTCTTCTGGTAACAGTCCTTCCGAGTAATTCATAATGCGTCCAGTCTTTAAACTTATTCCAACCCCAAAAGAATCCTAAAAAAAAGAATCCCGTCAAAAAGTTTTCTATCAGGTATTTTCCAACAGGTTACATAAAAGTGTTTTTAACTCTGGGGTATCAGACAGACTTTATAACATCACAAACAAAAGATGGGGTGAAAAAAAAACATAAAAACAGAGAGGAACTTTTTACCTGTGAAAAAAACCCTTTATTCAATATTCACTGTTCATAAATCACAGTTTAACAACATCTGGGGGAATTAACACCATCGTACTGGCCAGGTTGTGGCGTCGTTCTGGCCCGGTTTTGGGTCCCCTATGGCCGGGTTTTGGCGCCACCACCAAATTCTTTTTAATCAGTAGATCGAAACATCCAGGTTATGTTTTTTATATCATCACCGGTTTTTTTTTTTTTCCATTGTTGTGGTGAATTTTTTAGGGCTTATTGAAGATGGGGAGAAAAAAGGAGTATGAGAAAACGAGAGAAATTTTTTAATAATTAAATTTAATTAAACAAGTTTATTAAGAAAAAATTAAGAATTCTTGTTTTAACTCCATCTCTGAAGTTAAATACTTTTTCCATTTATATCCCTTTTCCAAAATTTTCATTAAAATATTGTAACCCTCATTCCAGTTTAAGAAAAAATTTTAAAAAACATTCAGAAATTTTTTAATTTTCTTTCACTTTCATTAAAACTTATTAATTTAAACAGGGCGTGGGAGTGTGCAATTGTTATGGGAAAGTGTAACTGTATGTATATTGTACGTAGTAGTGTGTTTGGAGTGATGGGTTTTTGGTAGATGAAAGTGAAAATTTAAAATTTTAGAAAAAAACTTTTTAACTACATAATAATTCACAATAAAGAAAGCAAGTTCTGTGGTACGTGTCCCGACTGATGACTCTGCTGCAGCCTGGCTGACTCTGTTCAGCCTGGGTGACTCTGCTGTCAGCCTGGCTGACTCTGCTTCAGACTGCTACTCTGTGTCCGCCCGGCTGATCTGCTGTCAACAGTTATCATCAGAAAAAGAAAATGAGTCAAAAAGGAAAATAAAACTGGGAAAAATTTTTAATGTTTAAGATTTAAGTTTTTGAGGCTTATAAAAAAGTCCTGGGAAAACTTAATGATTTTTTTCATAAGTTTAAAAAAAGGGAAAAAACCTTTAAAGAATGTAAATAATTATAAAGGAATAAGACGTTGACCATAAGTGTGTCAGAAATATATGGATGAAAAAGTGAAAAAAACAAAATATTCGTACCAAAGAAGAGTTGAAAATTTTGAAAGGGAAATTAATTATTAAGTGTAAACAATGAAATCCCAAAGGAAAAAAACTTTTATAAAAGGGGAAGCAACACTTAGGTGGATTTATAGGTTTGATAAAAATATACTAGAGTTAAAAATGTATTTAATCTTAGCAAATGTTTTGAGAGCAATAGTGTTGAATTAAGTTATAATATGCAAGAAAGACGGTAAAGATTTACACAAAAAACTTGGTGTTAGATAATGTTGTGTGATGTCACCTGTGGTCTTAAAGACGTGTGATGTCACCTGTGGTCTTAAAGACGTGTGATGTCACCTGTGGTCTTAAAGACGTGTGATGTCACCTGTGGTCTTAAAGACGTGTGATGTCACCTGTGGTCTTAAAGACGTGTGATGTCATTGTACTTTGCTCAGAAGACAGTATATACAGAGTAAGCCATCATGTAGACCAGGTGTCACTCTAAACACAGCTTTATTAACACATTATGTAAAACTCTGTATACACACACACACACATATACATGTGTGCGCGCATGTATGTATATATCCGACCTTCAAATTCATTTACGAAACACCAGAAATAGCTATTATAAATTTTTTATAGTTTTCATAGAGGAAATTTAGAGATTTGAATTTGATACTTTTTCATACATAATAACATGTACACATGACATTCGTGAACACACAAGAACAGGTACATATGACACCAATGTACAATAACACGTTTGATATTACATTCATTTTTTACAAAATAACATGTTACAAAACGACACACAGTCCTCCACTAGTGTCTCCCAAAGTGTTCATCTTATATATTTACATATTTCACATAGAATGTCGCTCACAAACACATTTAAACTGCTAAATAAGTTAAAAAAAAACTTGTTCTCAGTATAAATTCATAGTGTAACATAAGAGGAATTCCAAAATTGTAATTAATTAGCCCCGAGGTGGCCGAGCTGTGTACGAGCTTCGTCTCGTCCAGCTGGTTACGTTCCAGACTGTCTTGGTGGATGTAATTACTGGACGCAGTTTACTGTGTGTCCCCTCCAGTAATTCCACCTACCCGGACAGTCTCTACGTAACCCGCTAACAAGACCAAGTTTCCCTTCAGAAGGTCACGAGGGTGGCAACC
>NW_026471197.1:0-10528 GCF_026875155.1 Cherax quadricarinatus | reverse complement strand
AAGAATATTGCTGGGGGGGTTTTCCCAGTAGTAAAATAGAGCCAGGGCTTAACCCAGCGGGAAGGCATCGTGGGAGAATTTGAAAAGAGAAATTCGGGCTCTTCTGTTGGGGGAATCCCGGGGGGGTGACGGGGAAAAGGGACATACGAGTTTATCCAAAAGGGGAGTGTAGAACTGAGACAGTCTTAACATAAAAGCTAAGGCGAACAGGGGTCAAGAAGGTACCTGTATAGAAGGTACCTATCAGCTAATCCAAGGGTTATTTGTAACTAGGGTTAGGAGCAAGATCATGAAGGGAATAGAAAAGGTTAATTTGGGTTTTTGGGGGTTGCGAAATGTCTTCGTCACGGAAGGGGTCCATGTCATGTCGTGTCTAAAGTTTGTCTGTCTGTTTTACTTGACTCTTCCATACAGATTCGCCAGGGATGTTAATTGGGAGGAGAACTCTTGTGGCGAAGTCCTCCCATCTGACATCAAGCACCCAGCGCAGCGCCTTGTTCTGGACACGTGCAGTTTAAGAAAGTTTGTTTTTGCTGAAAGAGAGAGGGTAAGGAGAGGAATTACAGGGGACGTTTGGGGGATTTGTAAGTGTAGTTTGATGCGTGAGGGGCGTTTCATTTGTAAGGCCTGAAAGGGGCCCTTACTAGTTTTGCATGCCTTGAGTAAATTTGTCCGTGTAAGCGTAGAAGGTAGCAAGTTTAACGCCAAGACGGGGGACAGATTGTGTGATGGGGATGTAATGCGGTTTAGCTGTTCTGAGCTCACAGATAATGGAGGATCATTTTTCGTAGTTAAAATTATTTTAATCTGGTTTTAGTGCATTGGTTTTTGACCCCATTTTTGTTCCAGATGGCTATCCTTCGACCTCTTTTTGTTTTTTGTGTTGAGTGTTCAAATTTTGGCATGAGGATAAGTTTTTTTAAGTCGTTGCATAGGCTTGTAGGGTTTTGGTAACAGGTGTTGGAATGTCGTTAGTGTTAAAAAATGAAAGGGGGTAAAGGGAGGAAAGACCCTTTGGGGAATTTAGGTAAAAAGAAAAGGAAACGGGGAAGATTCTCATGGTCGGCCGTCTAGGAAGTTGCAGGGGATTTTACGAGTAGTGAGAGGCGGGTTAAAGTTATGCAGAGTTTGTTTTGAGCCCTTGGTGGCATGTCAAAAGCTTTTTAAACGTCTTTTGCAACAGGTGTCGTTCTTTGTTTTATGTTGATGTGTTTATTGAGAATGAGTTAATGGCACCTGTTGGATCTGTGTGTTCTGAAGCCAAACTGGCCACAAAAGTGAGTTTTGTCCAGGTATCTGCGAAGGCGAGGTTGATGAGTTTTTCAGAGTTTTCCAAAATTTGGGGAGGCTGAAGGCGATAGTTTCTGGGATCAGAGGGGTCTTTTTTGGGTTTAGGAGGGGGATAGCAGTATCAGCTTTGAAGAGGGAAGGAAATATCCAGAGGCAAGGGGTACTGAAGTGGTTTGTGTAAGCAGAAATGATAGGTCAGGAAGGTTTTTTTTCGTACCAAAAAAAACCACACATAAAAAAAGAAGCTTACGAGGATGTTTCGGTGCGACTTTTTAAATGGCCCCAAGTTGCCCGAAAGTGTCGAAGCTTCTCTTTTTTTATTGGGGTTATTTGTGTATCGTTCCATTAAGGTATTGTTTTTTTTTTTTTGTTATTTAAGGTGTTTTTACGATATGTGTTTAGGCCCAGGGGCACCGGCCCTGGAGGAAGGTTCTGAAGGTTTTAATGTCGTGTTGGTGAAAGGGTTCAGTTCTTGGGAGGAGGTAAGAGTGTTAGATTAAAAGGGTTTTTGGGTTTTTGTTTCTTGAATGTGTAGTTTCCAGTTTTCTAGGGGTGGAAATTTTTTGAATAACGTTGGGTGGGGTGGGTGAGGGAAAGATGTTTCCCAGATGTGTTTGAAGATGTTGGGAGCAGCCTGCGGGTCTGGAATGTTGTGTTATTGGGTGGTGCGTTTTTAAATTTTTTGGGGGAGTTGTGGGCCTCGATTTTTCTGATAAAAGTTCCAGAAGGCTTTAGTGTTTTTAATACTGTTTGTTGTTGTTGTTATTGTGACCCAGGATTTTGTGGTCTTGGTCTAGGCCCGGTAAAATGTTGTTTTATAAGGTTTTAAATTAATCGGACTTGATTAATCTGTGTGTGTTGTAGATGAAGCGGTTGTGAGCAGATAATTGCTTCTTTTTGAGTGACGGGTTTTAAGGAAAAACGAGTGGTGTGAGTTTTTTTGGATTGCGATTTGGGTGCTTTTTGGGAATGGTTCCTGGATAGATCAAAATTGAGTATCGATTAGATTTAAGTTTGTTGTTGTATCAAGGAGGTTAAAGTTGTCAAATTTTTGTTTAAAGTATCCCAGTCAGCGTTTTGTAGGGGAAGGAAGGTGTGGTTGGAAAGAGGGTAGGGTTGGAGGAGATGTAAAGAGGGGAATGTGATCAGAGCCTGTAATAGGGCCAGGTGAGATGTAGATTTGAAATAGAGAGCGGCTCGGGTTTGCCAAAATGATCTGGTTTGCCTGGCCCGTGGTTGTAAAGGTATTGAAATTGGGCCGAATAATTAGGTTTTTGGTTTGTGAAGTTTAGTAGTTGGGGACCAAGTTGGTTTTTAGGGTGATAAAGGCGGGGTGTTTGGGATTCATGTCAGTTTGTTGTATGTTGGTGTAGATGAAGACTTGGGAAAAATCGTGTAAGTAGAATGTGTTTGGGCAGCAAGGGTGAAAAAAAAAAAAGGGACCAAAGTGGGGTGTTATTTTATGCAAGACAGTGTTGGTGAATAAAAGGGGTTGGGGGAAATTTGTTTTTTATGTTGGATTTACAAGGATGGCAACCCCCTGTGGGGGTCATTGGGGGGTGAGTGAAGTATAAAACCCTAATGGAGGATACTTGGGGGGGGTTTGGGCGGAATGGTTTTGCAAAACAATATCTGGCCTTCTGCTTCAAAAGGGGCTTGGCAGAGGTGTCTAATTGTATGTAAAAACGTACGTTGAACTGAACCACTTTAAACATGTTTTAATGGTTTCGTCATAGGAAAGTTAACTTTGGGGGAAGGATTTTGGATTAAAGCCCGTGATAGCGGTGCCATCAGTGGATGTGTGTTTGTAGGTTTTTACGGACCCGTTTCCTGGAGGGGGAGGAAGAGGTGGATATGTTTTTATGTTCTTTGGTCTGTCTGTCAAAGTTGGGCAGGTGGAGTTGGACCTGGATAAATTTTTGGGTTGGGGTGGAGGGTGGGCGAAGGTAGATGCAGAGGAAGTGGAAGCTTTGGTAGGGAATGAGAGAATGGAGTGGAAGCTATGGTAAGGGTTTGGGGAAAGTGGAAGCTTTGGTTGGGGATTACAAGTGGGTAAGGGAGGAAAGGGGGAGGGGTGGTCGTCGCAGCAGCAGTAGGTGTGTTGGTGGGAGGGTAGAAGTAGTGAAGGGGGGTAGGGGAGGAGGAGAGCTGGTGGGTGTAGGAAGTAGGGGGGTGGGAGAGAGGGAGGAGGTAGAGGTTGTAGGGGGCTTAGAAGAGAAGCAGGAAGGAGGGATAATTAAAGAGGAAAGATTGTTTGCAGACAAAATTAGGTTAAGGACATGTGAGTAGTCTGATTGGTAAGCTTGAGAGATTAACATCGCAAAGTGGGCAGCAGTGGCGAGTTGACAGTTTTGTAGTCTCGTGTTGCTGTTTGTGTAGAAGGAGAAGTGCTTGTAGTCTGTGTGTTGGTGTTTGAAGTGTGTAGAGTAGGAGAGGTAGACCAAGTGCGTGGAGTAACCCAGGCATTGGGGGTAGGAGAGGAAGGTATGGAAGGGGAGGGAGATGCAGGGGAGGGAGGTGCAGGGAAGGGGTTGGGGAGGGAGGGAGGTTGGCTGGCTCTGAGGGTGGAGAGAATGTCTTTTCTTTGAAGGGCAGGAATTTGCAACTGCAGTGTGTACCCGCCCAGTTAGAACGTTTAAGGGGGAGGTTGCAAGTGTTCCAGAAGTGGCCAGTTGCTGAACATCTGGAGCAGATTTTTTGTGGAAAATGCATGAGATTTGTCTTGGCCGAATTTGTAACATTTCAGACATTGTGTGATGGGGTGAAAGTTTGGAGTGAAGAAAGTGTTTTTAGGAATGCGGATGGTCTTGGGAAGGATTCCTTGATTATAGAGTGTAGAGGCGTCAGAAGGATTTGAACAGCGGATTTTTAGGATGGTAGAGTTTTCAGGTCTGTAAGTATCGTCAACATACTTTGGGTTTTTTAGTACTGATGTCTTTGATTAAGTCTTCTTCGTCTGTGTCATAGGCAGTCAGGAGAGAATAGTCTATGTGTTTTGCGATCACTGTGCATTTGGCGCGGTGCTCAGGAGTCCAAATAATAGTGAAGCCTGCGTTGAAAAGTTTTTGTCTGGTCTCGGTTGAGGTGTACGTTTCATAGGAATGTTTGTAAAGAAGGAGTTTGAAGCCTGAGTTAGTTTTAAAGACTTTCAGCTGAGGTGCGCCAGTGATCTGGTACAAAAAATTTCCAGGACAGATAGTGGCATGATCAGATTTAGAGTATTTGAGGTTAAGCGAGAAAGAATTGGGTTTGGAAGAGGTATAGGCAGGGTAGGCCTTAGAGGCAGGAGTAGACATAGTAGGGGCAGGTGTTGGCGGTAGAGGAGGCATGGTAAGGGGGAAGGAAGTGGAAGGCATTGAAGGCATCGTAAGTGCAAGACGGTATACAATACCGACAAGAAAAGAACAACATCTGGTTATCTTTATTGTAGACGTTTCACCATCCAGTGGCTTTATCAATGCAGATTCTTGGACATAATAAGAAATCAGAAGAACTATATACAAAAGATGAGGTAATCAGTCCCTCAGCCTTGGAGGTGGTGTTTAGAGCACCCTGTTTGAAGAGATTCTGAAGCACAGGCAAGGAGACTGACGCTTATATAGCGTCAGGAAAGGACGTGTAGCAGACGAGGGCCCTAGTCATGGGAGGCGGGGTTCCCCAGTGGAAGTAGGTCTTAACCCAAAATTTATGGTTAGTTGCAGTAGCCGTGAAGAAGGTGATGTAGATTTCCTCTGAACCAAGATTCCATGATGTTGCATTTCCTGACAATTTGTCCCAAAGACGGGGTTAAAAAATACCGCCCAAGATGAAATTTAAGAACTTGTGCAACACGGTTTATCTTTATTGTAGACGTTTCGCGAATTTTGTTTTGATAAAGCCACTGGATACGAAACGTCTCCCAATAAAGATAAACCAGATGTTGCACAAAGGGGTTTAACTTTCATCCAAAGGGCATCATAAATTAGATGTGGGGGCCAAAATCTGTGGGGGAAAAATTTGGGCCCCGGCAAGTAGGTGAAGTAGAAACGTACTTGCCGGCAAAACTTTAAATTTTTTTTTTTGACCTCCGTCGGCCGGGGGGAGAACCAGGACCACTCCCCGGGGTGGGGGGGGGACGTACCCCTAAGGGGGCTGGGAGACTTCGACAGCAACAAGTGCAGAGGGAGGCTTCCTCCCCTTTGGGGGCAGGCACCCCCGACGCCCCAATCCTGCTGGTCGGGCGAAGGTCCAGTAACCCCCAAAACTGAATGAGGGGCCCAAACTGGCTGTGAGCGGTGAGGAGAGCCAAAACTAGCTTTTATGGCGGGGCATTTTTCCCCATTTAGGGGTGGGGCTTTGGAGCCCTTCAGCCCAAGCGACAGGAAGGCCAACGGGCCCTGTATGGCGGGGTAGACTACCCCGAACGTTGAGGCGTGGAGACTTCAGCCCAGCAACATGATTTGCAGGGGGAGGTTTCCCTCCCCTTTGGGGTGGGCGCCCCGAGCCCCAAAATCCTGAGGGGAAAAGGGAACGAAGGCCCAGTAACCACCACCTGGGGAAAGCCCACTCTAAACAGGGGGTAATTAGAGGGGGCGAGATCTTTGGGTTTGATAAAAGGGGGGTGGGGGGGGGGGGGGTTTGTGATTAGTAATAAGCAAAAAACAAGGCGCCCCTTTGACGCTTATATTAACGTCACGGGGAAAATGGGACGGGAGCAGACGAGGGCAAAAGTCATGGTTTGGCGGGGGTTCCCCCGTGGGGAGTAGGGGCCCCACCCAAAGAGATGGGTTTTTGTTGAGTTTGTTGTTGTAGTCCCTGAAAAGGGTTTTGGGACATGTCCTCAGAAAACAAAAAATTCCAAAGGGTTTTGCAGTCCCGCAAGTTGTACAAGAATGGTATACAAAACCGACAAGATGAAATTAAGAAAACATGTGAAATCTGGGGTTTTTTTATTGTGACGTTTCGCCATCCAGGGGGCTTAAACCAAAACAAATTCCGGACATAACTTGAAGATAGGAGAACTATTTTACAGAAAGGGGGTAAAAAAGTCCCTTTAAACCCAGGAGGGACTGGGTTACCTCTAACTTCAAAATTCCCAAAACTCACCACCATCACAAGACCCCCTCAAGCTTAAACACAGACATTGTTAACTTTACCTCAACCCCCGGTCCTACTCGTATCTTGACCAAAACTTTACTCCAAAACCCAAAACCCCCGTCTTCTGCCACCTTTCACCACCCCCCACCAGCCCAACAAACCCCCAACCGGGCCAACCCTTTCCCCGCCTTTCCCCTCAACACAGCCCCAGAAGGGCGAAATAGAAAACCCCCAACATTTGAACAACCCTCTGACGGGCGAGAATTAGTAGTCGAAGAAAAAACCCGAAGAAACCCCAGGGAAACCCCTTACCTAAGCCAAAAACCCCTTTTTAAAGGGGCTCTAACCTTCTACAAACCCAACCCCCAAACCTCCACCCGAAATGAGCGAAACTGATATTTCTCCAAAAATAAAAAGAGGGAGCCGTTTAAAATACAACCCGCACCAAAACCCCACCAAATTCCTTTTGAAAAAAGCACTGTCTTAAACCCCGTGACGAATCTTAAAATGCCCAACCCCAGGGAAAGCAAATAATCCACCCTGTCCAAGAGAGACTTCAAAAGACCAAGAGTGGCTCCTCACCAGCGAAATGTACCAAACAAAACACCTTTTTGAAAAAACTGGCCTCCCTTTTTCTTTTTAAAAAGTTTTCCCCCCCCCGGGGTTTTTCACCTCAAAAAACCTTTAAGCAAAAAAATCATCCCAACCGAGCATTTCCCCAATATCCCTTGGGTCTCCCTTTTCCCCAAGGTTAAACATTCCCTTCCCCCTCCTGCCTTTGATTTTCCCTTTTTGGGGTGGTTTAGCCCTTTTCCTTTCCTCAAAAACCCAAAGGACTTTTCAATTTTTTTAACTATTCTTTTCTGCCACAAATTTTACCCACTTTTCCCCCAAACCCCCGGAAAATCCCAAACCAAAAAGAGCTGCCCGTTGGTTTCTCAATTTGTCCCCAAAAGATTCACCCCCTTAGGCCCCCGGGCTTAACCCAGAGCTATTTTACAACAAGAATACCCCTTCCAGCATATTCTTCGTTGTCCGTTTTCCCCCCCTTCACCCCATTTGGGATCTTCCCTGAACTTTCGTTGTTAGTTGTGCTTCTGTTTCAGAATCCCCCACGACTACGTGCTCTTCGCCCACCTAGGTTGAGGGATGTTTTCCTCTTTCTGTAATAGTTCTATTTTCAAGTTATGTCCTGAATTTTTGTAGGGGAAAAATGTTACAAAAAGTACCCAGATGTTGCACATGTGTTTTTAATTTCATTTGTGGTATTGTATACCTTCTTGTACAATTTTAACATTTAACACAGGGAATCTGATTCTGAGGACTGTAATAATTTTCACGACTACGACAAACTACTACTACAACAAAACCCATTTTTGGGTGGGACCTATTTCCCATGGGGAATCCCCGCCTCCCAGTGACTTTTTCCCCTCGTCTGCTACCCGTCCCATTTTACCAAAACTTTAAATATATAAGCGTCAGGCGCCCTTGTTTTGCCACAAAAACCCGGGGCGCTTCCTCGTTTGTGACTTAGCTCGATTGGTGATTTGTGTTACCTAACAATCACTCACACATCGACGATTCCCTCCTCAAAATTACCCCGTTTTTGGGAAGACTTCGCTTAGGTAGTGCTTGCTGGACCTTCGTTTTCCCTCTCCCCATCGGGTTTTTTGGTGCGTCGGTTTTTGCCTCCCCAAAGGGAGGAACCTGTTTGCCAAAAATTCTCTTCCCTGTTACTGCACGCCATAACCCGTCCGCCCCCCACTCAGGATATACAGTGTCCATCAAGTAAGTTCACCTTCGTGTCCTGCCCCAGGCAAGTACTGTCAACTTACACACTTGCCTAGCTGAATACTCTCGTTTTTTGGGGGTTCCCACCTCCCCCCCCCTCCTCCCCCCCCAAGCCCCACCTGCCTCTGCTTCTTCTAAATTCAATTCCCCTCGCTAAACCCAAAATTTTTAAACCTGATCCACGTCTGCCTGAAAAAATTTTTAAATCAGATCACTGGTGCACCTCAACTTAAAATTTCAAAAAAATCAGGCTTCAAACTCCTTTAACAACTTCTCGAAGGTAACCTCAACGATACCGACAAAAAATTTTTCAAACCCGGCTTTACCATTATTTTGGTCTGAGCTCCGTGCCAAAAGCACAGTCATTGCCCAAAAATGAGACTACTCTCTCCTGACAGCCATGACACGAAAAGAAGATTAATAAAAAGATACAGTTAAGAACAAAGCTCTGTTTTACGAATTTACAGACCCGAAAAACTCTACCATTCTCAAAATAGCTGTTCTCTCTGCTGACGCCCCTTTCACTTTCAGTCAAGGAATCTTTTCCAAGACCCTCCGCTTCCCCCCAAACCCTTTTCCTCCAAAATTCCCCCCAACACACAAGCTTAAATGCTACAAATTCGGCCACGACAAAAACACAAAAAATCTAAAAAATTTGAGATTATTTGCAACCTGGAACTTTTGAAAAACTTGCCCAAAAACCTTTTCCCCCCTTAAATGGGTTTAAAGGGGGGGGAGGGGGTTTACCCTCAAATGGAAATTTTTCCTCCCCTTTGGGAAAGCACATCTCTTTTCCCCCGGGGGGTAAACAAACTTTTCCTCCCCCCCCCCCTTCCCTTTTTAATTTTTCTAACCCCTGGGGCCTTTTCCCCAAAAAAACCTTTTGGGTTCTTTCTAAATTTTAAAATTTACTTTTTTAAACACAAACAAATTTCAAATCTCTCCTTTCACAACTCACTTCTGGACTTCAACCCCCCCAAGTCAACTGCGGGGGCTCCCCTGCGTTGAATTCCGCCCCTTCAAAAACCCCATTCCTTCTAACCCGCCCCAAACCTCCCTCCCCAAAACCCTTCCTGCCCTCCCCCCCTTCCCAAACCCCCCTCCCCTCCCCCAACCCCCCCCTCCCCACCCCTTTCTACTTATAACAAAAACCAAAACCAAACCAAACCCCCTAACTCTAACTGCTACAAAAAACCCCCCCCACTTCCCCCACTTTCCCCCCCAAAGGTTCCCACTTTCCTCAATCCCTTCCTTAACCCAAATTTTTTAACCATCCCCCCTTTTAATTTCCCCCTTCCTTTCCCCTTCAAACCTCCTTCCCTCTCCCCTTCCCCATCCCCACCACCCTCCTTCCCCCCCAACCCCCTTTTCTCTCAAAAATCCCACCAACACCCCATCTGCGCCCAACCAACCCCCCCCCTTTTACCATTCCTTCCCCCCCTTTTAAAACCCCCCTTTCCTACCCTCCAAATTCCACTTTTCCCCACATAAAACCCCCTTTTTCCAAATTCCTTTCCCCGCATACCCTTGCCCCCCTACCCCCCCAACAAAAAATTATCAGGGATATCCCCCAACAAAATCACCAAATAAAACCCGCCCCCTTTAAAAAAGACCCCAAAGAAAATAAAAAAAGCATCCTTTTTCCCCCCCCCAAAATGTAACCCCCCTTATGATGGACCCCTACACCCCCTTTAAAACCAAACCCTTTGGGAAATTAAAAATTGTTCAAACCAAAACATTTTTTTTAAAACGAATTTTTCCCTATCCCTTTAAACAAACCTTTTTTTTCTTTGCCCAAAGTCTTTTATTTTTCAAACCCCCAAAATTTTGTCCCCTTTTCTTTTGCAAACCCTCCAACTTATCCTTTTTCCCCGCCCTTAAAACCCCATTCTCCCCCTTTTCATTTTAAAAAATTCTTTCCCTTTCCTTCAAACACACAAAAAATACTAGTGAATGGATGCCAACACACCGCCTTTTATCACACAATAAACCAATTGGTTCCAATCTCAATTAAAAAACCAAAAACCCCATTCATCTCGGCCAAGACTTCAATACCTTCTACAACCAAAGGCCAAAAGGGAAACCAGACACTTCTGGGAAACCGGCCCCCTCTCTATTTCAACATACATCTACCTGGCCCCATTACAGGCTCTGAACACTTCCCGCCTTTTTTAACATCTCCTCCAAAACCCTATCCTCATCCCCGGCCCCACCTTCCTTCTCCTCAAAAAGCTGACTGGATGCCCTTAAACAACACATAGAAAAATTTCTAACCTCACCTATGATAAACAAAAAACCCATCTTGACAAAAGCACTCAACTTGCTGTATCCTAGGGAACCTTTTAAAAAGCAGCAAACACCCCCAATACCA